>QVOA01021263.1:0-65956 GCA_014825685.1 Pseudomyrmex cubaensis
AATCTATATATATATATATATATAGATTTATCAATAAGTTGCGCATATATATGTATATGTATATGTACATATATATGTATATGTATGTAGATGCAAAACAGAACAAACTTTGAAAGTGTTGCCATGAAAAAAATAAAAACACGCATGAAACTTTCAAACGGGTTACGATGTTTGTTTTTATCACGTTTTTACTCTACGGTTCGGTTTTGCCATACGTATATATAAAAACCCAACGTTAACATATATGTCCTACGTTATATTGTTCAGACGAGCTTTTCTTCTTACTATAGAAGTACGTATGTTGAAGAAAACCTGTGCGTGTCATGTTTATCGCGGTCAGTTTTAACAATAAGCTTATTCACTTTATTTGCGTATACGAAGTTTGTTTTTGTTGGAAGATATTTGTCATTATGTAACGTTAAAGCGCACTATTTGTTTTCATGCCGTTGTACGCAATATTGCTTTGCGTGATTCAGCTGAATACTTAATAATTAATTTTGTTGTCCGAATCAAACGTAGCGTAAGGAAGCGACAATTGTTTTTTTTTCTTGGCAAACAAATATTGCGAACAATCGTGGATTATGATTCGCAAGATTATTCTCGATTGAATTACAGCCCGCTTATACGCGGCCAGTTGAGATAGTCTCTCTTTTAATAATTTTAATAGAGCAGTATGCGCTTGTCCACTGCCTTGCGACATATCGGACACTCCGACATCCGGTCGCCGCACATTTGGCAGGTACCGTGTCCGCACAGGAAGATCATGTTTTTCAAACGATCCAGACATACGGGGCACATAGTCTGCAAACAGAAGAATCAGACTCACACGAATTATTTATGAATTATATCATTCGCCCTCAAGTCATTTTTAAAATCATATAACTTTGTGTCAAATTTTCGGAATTCTCAAACTAGAAAGTAGAAAATTTTAAATTTTCTTTCATTATTTGAGTGTGTGTTTTTATAAAGATATGAAAAATATTTAAGAAATGTCTAACTATTAATTCTATGTATACATATTAGATATATATTTATTTAAACTCAAGTGAAGTAAAGTTCCGTAATTTAACTCCGCAGATCTTTCTTGGCACTGACAAAACACAACAGAAAATTGAATAACAAGCTAAAGCTGCGGTGTTCACTGCAAAAGAGAGCTTAGAATTCTGTTCAAGAAAACGTATTCCTCGGTTCTCTAAGAACGAAAGGTAATTGCACGGCGCGCGACTTCTTTCTTCGACACAAACGAAATTATTCGTCTCATTAAAGCGGCGCATAACGAAGCGAGACGCAAAAAGGACACGTACCTGTTCCTTGATGTCCTGCAATTGCTGCTGCAGTTTTTGTATATCGCTGTGTGTATCTCGACTGCCGTTGTTCATTAGTAGAGCTTCTCCTGTTCCGGTGTTGTTCGAGGGTGCCAGTTCTTCCTCAGGATCCGCCTTGACTTCAGATATCGTTCCTTTTGTAAGTTAAAAAAGGGAAATAGTTAAAAAAAAAGTTGACTAATTTCTCAACGACTAGTTGATTATTTTTCTCCGTGTCTCTCCGTGTCTTTTGAGACAGGGAGAGACAAGGAGAGACATGAAGAGACCTCTCCCTATCTCTCCCTATCTCTCCGTGTCTCTCCGTGTCTTTTGAGACAGGAAGAGACAGAGAGAGACAAGGAGAGACAGGGAGAGACACGGAGAGACCTCTTCCTGTCTCTCCCTGTCTCTCCCTGTCGGATTGTAATATAAGTGAGATCAGGTCTATATTACAAAAAAAAAAGCAAAACAATAGCTGGAAAAAACCAATAACATACTATTAATTATTGAAAAATATTAATTCTTTATAAATATACTTTTCCTTTAAATATACGAGACGTAAGATTCAAGATCTCAGGATTGACTGAACTAATTTAATTCGCACTTCTCGCAATCGAAAGCTCGTAATGACATTTATTAAAACAAGTAAGGTTAAATTTTTGAATAGAGGTATAATTGACGAGATATTTTGTATCAAAAATTTAGCGATGAAAAACTCGAGTTAAGGTATACGGTAGCATCAAGACAGTGACACTCATTCGGCGGATACTTTTACGTACTTGGCGTCGAGACGCTACGGCGTCTCTTGATATTGTATATATTAATTATTAAATCAAGATAAATTGCCTAGAAATAAGTCAATTAATTAATTATGTTCCGACACTATGTGTACCTGAGGCATTGCATCCCTTTACATAAGTGACGTCAGCGCTGCCGCCGTAGCAGACCGAGAGCGGTACCATGTGCTGTATTTGCGCTCGGCATTGCACGCACTTCTTCATAAGGGCCGCGCAACTCTCACAGGCGCATGTGTGTCCGCACGGACGGAATAGCACGCCCGCTTTACGATCCGAACACACAACGCATTCTTCGATCTGGGAACAAACAACGTTATTGCTTGAAGGCGTGGATAGAGCAGCGTCTAGAATTTCACATCTAAGGAGTTTATTACGGTGCGGAACAAACATACGCAGTTACGCAGCTATCAGCCTATGTGCTAATAGCGTGACGCGTAAAATGAGATCGATAAACGACCCGAAATTGTATCATTGATAGAGTGTCGATTACCAAATTACCTTCACCCGCGTGAGAACATTTTCACGACAAATGAGACATTTTTTTACTCTTGGCGCGCAAGCGTTGCAACAAGCCACGTGTCCGCAAGGACCGAAAAGCACTTCCCGTTTACCATCGGAACACACGAGACACTCATCGCACAGCACAATTTCCCCTGACGGAGTAGTGGTCTCGATGTCGTGTCTGCAAAAGCAAAATTATCAGAACAGAAATGAAATTTGTGTGTGTGTATACATACATATATTGTTTTGACACAAAGCACAAGAGGATCAAGGAGTACATGTTCCTCCTTTTCTTCCTCCTTTTCCCGTATACTAACGACTCTTTGTCCTTGTGACAGGTGGTGAGAGTCTTGCAGAGATTTGGATCCGGACAGAGATCCAGTGGCGTCTGGCCCTTCTTGTTCTTTAATTCCAAGTCCGCGCCGTGTGCCGCCAGGAAACAGGCAATAAAGGAACTACTCTTCTTGTCCTGACCCTGGGTGCCTAGGCCCATTAACAACCGTCCGACATCTTGCACATCCTGCAGTTGCCGCAGTTGCGACAGCGTATGATGTCGAAGGGCTTCGTGCAAGGGCGTGTCCCCGTCCTTGTCGGCGACGTTCAGATTCGCGCCTTCGCGAACCAACAACTGTGCGATCGAATTATAGTATTGCAAATTAAATACAGATATCTCTTCTTTTCTTGCGACAAAAAAACACAAAATGATTCTAATATTATTTTGTTATTGGATATAAGAAAATGTTTTTTTTTTAATTGTCAGATGTTTATTAGAAATTTGTGATTGTTTCTGAATTACGATTTTAATTATTGCTCATTATGTGAACTTCGCGAAAACATACCCGAACTATTTGCGTGTGTTGCCGCTCAACCGCTAGATGCAGGGCGGTCTGCAAGTTCACGTTCTGCAAGTCCAGATCGGCTTTTCCGGCGCGTGCCAGTTGTTCGGCAACTTCCACATGATTGTTGAGAGCTGCCAGGTGAAGGGCCGTGTAACCGTCGTCCTTCTTCTCGTCAACGATCCAAGGTCGCGGCAATTTAGAAAGCAGCACTCTCATCGCGCTGAAACCGAAGATCGGGACGGAAAAATTAAGGCAAACAATTCGCATTTTTAGAATAAAAATTTTCTTGCCACGCAAATTATTTTCTCATTATTTTGCAACGTGTTGCTTTTATTATAATTTCCGTGCTTTTTTTCACGACCATATAATACTACACACTGCCTGGAAAAAAATGTAAGTCTTTATTTCATATATTTTATTTTTTCTAATCACTTCTCTTTTTTTGTTATTTCAAGTTAATTATACTCGGACGTTTTATACTTTGCCGTGTAAAGAGTAAATTTGTGTTTTGCGAGCAAATATTACAACAATAATCCTAATAAATTTATCTTTGTTCATACGTATTATATTCTATATGGAAAATCGAAAGAGACACCATGTGTCGAATTTCCTTGTTAGATTTTGCTTCCGTGTATCTCACGCGTATTTCTAATTATTCGAGACAGGGACCTCATGGTGAGAGAGACGAGGACAGCTGTTTCTCGACGGGGTCTTCGCCAAGGGGAGCTCTTCGAGGCGGTAGCCACTGCTGAGGCATGACAGACACGCATGTGTTTCGTCACATATGTGACGCCTCGTGCATATGTTTCGAGATATCTCGCTAAAACACTAAGAAGGGACACGCTCCTCCGCGTCATCTTTTAGAGAAATTATGCCATGACATCTTCGCGGAACTCAGTTCCTTTAATTTGCCAACATTTTGGCTAATTAGACGCATCATTTTTTTATTTGCGTTCGTACAATAAAATGTGTTAAGAGTCAGACTGTATAAAAATGCAAATAATAATGATTTCACCGACGTTTCCTCTCGTGATTTTTAATCTTTAAAGTAAAATTTCTTTTTTTTTATATCAAAACAAAAGTTTAAAAAAAAAGTTTAAAAAAAAGTAAATGATCATTATATAATTTTAAGTATTTATATGACATATAATTTTTGTATCAATATAAAAAACGTCTAAGAAAAAACGTCTGAGCGTGGTGCTTAAATAAACTGTACTTAGCAAATGACAATTTTATCATCTAATATATAAACAATCTCTGTGAGAGACTGCTGTTTGTATTATCGAGCGTAATAATGTATGCATGCGGCGTCACGATGGGGAGTAACGATGTTTGCGTTAAATTCGTAGCGATGTTACGGTGGTTGTCTCCCGCGACCGTTTCGCGGGAGGCTATCAAATTTTTACGACGCGTAAGCGGCGTCGTTTTTCATTAACGGTCTAAAGGAACACGCGTTTTGCATTCAAGCGCAATCGCGGCAATCTCGCGCCGCCCGCGCGGCAGCGGCACCAGCGATCGCGCATCGCCGAGGCCGATTCTTCTTGTCATGAATATGCAAATGGCCGCGAATGTTACCGTTACCGCGTTAATAACTATAAATCGATTACTTTGCCAATTATGTCGTACTCGACGCCGCGCGCGATTTTATTGCGTCATTAACCGGTCCCGCGATTTTATTCCGCTCCCGTTGCGCGCTCGTTTTATTCTTTCGCTCTTAATTCTCTCAGAATGCCGAAATAATTGCGATCAAAATGATCGGAACAACGTAGCGATTATAAGTCCGCTTCATTCTGACGAGAATACATCGAAGTAAATAACAAAAAGAAAAAAAAAAAGACTAAACTACGCTCTCTGTTATATATGTATTTCGAATGACATCTCACGCGTTACATTGATTGAATAAATAAATGAGAACTTGAATGAGATTGTCAAAACACAAAGTGAAACATGATATCATCGGTATTTATTCTCTTTTCGCGCCGGGGATTTCGCGTAAGTAGAAATTCGCGTGCGTTGAAAGGCGCGCGCGACAACGTTGATTTAACGCCGCCGGTAATTATCGCAATTACAACGGCAGTTTCACGCGATGTAATAAATAGAAATAAGCGTCCCGAGTCGCGCGACGCCCTGGTTATTACGTCCTGTCAGTCTCTGGTTTAATTTCATTTTGTCGCATTTCGCGCGCAACAACAAAGCGACGCGCGGGACGCTTCGTCGTAATCGTCAACGCGCGCACAAATAATACTACTCGGTTTTGATATTATCACCGCGATTAATTTTCCGACTACGACGAGAGGACTTTTGTCCTCTCGTCGACGTCTCTATTCCTTTATTGGCATCAATAAACTATCATCAGACACTCTCAACGTGCCAGCCGCGATATATTGTTGTAGCGACGTCATCGTCGATCGTCATATAGGTATCTCGCGGCTCGCGGCTGATTCATTACGACCTTAAATCGTCATTTATTATCACATCTCGCAATCGGCGCCGTAATGTCATCAACTTTGACTCAAACTGCATACACGCAGAAATCGAACAAATGCAAACAAATTGAACGCATCGACCGGATTATAGCGTCCGATAACTTCGTTTCCTGTGATCAAAAGAAAAAAAAAAAAACAATTTCAAATAAACTTCGTATATAATCGCTCGTTGACGCGAGCGAGCGAGCAAGCTAGCGAACGAGCGAGCGAACGAACGCGAATCGAGCTCGTTTTGTGCGTAACAAATCGCGCACGCATATATCGAGCATTTAGTGAGTCAGCGACGGCCGTGGCATCATCGCGGCCGGCAGAGTCTACACGAGTCTGCAACTGGCCCAACGCGAACACGCGTGCCTCCTCTTAGTATTCCTTCCGACGTACACACTTGCTCGCGACCGAGTTCGACGAGGTCCCGTCTCCCGTGTGATTTCGCGACGTGTAGTGAGTCAGTGAGATCACGCGGCGACACGCTAAATATAATTGACACGCACTGACAACGCGTATGAGCGCACGCGGCAATGGGAGCACGAAAAGCCGACCCGAGAAGAAAAGAAGACCGTCCTTTTTGTCGTCGCGCTGATCGAATAACGCGTCGATGATCGATATAACGCGCGCGCTTCGTTGCATCGATCGCAGCAGAGATCGTCGGATGAGCAAAACACGCAACGATCGCCCGCGATGTTTTGCTAAATATAGCGTTGCGTGAACTCGCGAAATTATTTCGGTCGCCGCCGTCGTTGCTGCTGCTGCTGCTGCTGCTGCTGCACAGCTGCGATTCGTCTTTTTCGTCGCGAGTGATATCGAGAGAATTTTGAAGCCGGCAAAGAGAGAGAGAGAGAGAGAGAGAGGGAAAATAATCTCAAAAACGGCTACAGTGAGTCGAACTTATCGCGGCGGAAATAATTCCGTCCGGATTGTCGTAGAAACGGAAAATTGGTCTACAAGTGATACAAAAACAAAAGAAGGAAGATCACTGGCAAATTTAATACGAAAATAATACAAGAATAATACCATAACATATTATTTTCAGCAAGTGTATCTGAGTTACTGAAAAAAACTACACAATTTAATTGAAATTATATTCCAAACAATGATGTACGCATATATTTTAATAGTGTGTGCAAAAACCGCCGACGAATTACTAAGAAACTGCGAGGGCTCCGAAGATCCCTAAAACATTTATTAGCCGCAACCTCGCGGAATTCCGGCGGAATTCCATTTATCTTCCCTTTCGTTTACCTGCTCCTGGATGCTTGTGGCACTCCTCACGACTATACTCGCCAGGCGATTGCCGAAGCTTGAGGATTTCCTATCAGTCATTCGCGCGCCATCCGATTCCGATCAAACTCCGCGCAATAAATAAAGCTCCAATTTTCGCGCCACGCCCTGCCACGTCCGTCGATTTCACGCGAGATAAATTAGCTTCTAATATTCGGCGACAGCACAAATCTCCTCTCTTTTTCTCAAGAAAAGGAAAAAAAACGGGAAAGTCTGTGTTCTACATTTTTTCCGCACGTCACAGCAGATCGTCTCTCTCATACAAGAAACCGTCGAGATATGTATTTAATATATCGGGAAGTCACAAGATTGCATTTTTGGTAAGAATAAATTATTTGATAAAAACTCTTAAAAAAAAAAAAAAAAAAAAAACTAACTTTATCTGTGCGCGCTATTATTCTCACAGTGACTTTCAGAGACAGTTCTCTCTCTATCGACTCTGTGTCTGAATTCGGCGAATTCGGTCGATTCGATGAACCGCGGAAGGAACGCGCAGCCGGCTCGAATCAGCAATGTCCGTTCGTGGGTGACGAAAGAGTGAAAGAGATAGAGAGAAAGAGAGAGAGAGGGGGAATGGATAGATGCGCTCTTAATATGCAGAAACCATGAAGAACGTTGGCCGTTCTATATATACGATGACGCAATTTCCGGGCGTCTCTATCGAAGCTGGCGCACCCAGAGAAAAGCTGGTGCGCGCTCCCGATAACGTCCGCTTCCGTACACTCGAGTTACATTCTTGCTCCTCTCTCCTCCAGCTTTTATTTTGTTTCTCTTTCTTGCGCGACTTGTGCGGGATCAAATCCGCAGAGAACTTTCGGAAGAAAAATCGAAATCTCTCTCGCGCGCAAAGCTTGCGCGCTTCCCTTCGACGTCGTCTCGCGAAACTTCATCGGCGAAGTGTCCGACGAAAATTGGAATTTGCCGTGAGTACCGAATACCGGAAGTTAGATGCGGATTAAGCGGGGAAGTTCTCAAAGTGCTCCGCGTCCTTCTAATTTCGTTTCTCCTTTCTGGAGGGAGCTCATCCTCGTCTTTTTCCTTCCTCGACGTCGTTGCTTCGCGACGCGTCTCTCCCGGCGAGCATTTCCGATTTTTTCGCGAAAAGAGAGATGTGTGTTCGAATATAGCGTGTTCTCGCAAAAACGCCAGCAAAGTAAAAGAAAATCACTCGGCTTTCCAAAAAGTAAAAAAAAAAAACAAAAACACCGAGTGTACTAGAATTATTCGACTCGTCCATCTTACGTTGACGACTTATCCCTTAAATGCATCACGTTACAGAAATGCATCAGACCGTAATTTCGTTTATATTCCCTTCCCGGGGCAACTTTATACTTGCTAATTTTTAATGCATAGTGTTACATCTCGCGAAAAAGAGCAGCGTAAAAAGTATTACATTTAATCAAGTTCGTTATTTCTTAAATTTGCATATGTGAGAAAAAGCTCATCTCCTGAAAAGGTTATGGGTTAACGAAATCTCGCAGCCGTCGCCGTGACGAAAATTGAAATTCCCGGAGGGTAGTACCTACGAAAGGATTAGTCTCGGCGCCGGAGCAAAGAGAGAGAGAGAGAGAGGAGGAGGATGAAAGCAAGGGGGTTTCAAGCACCGAGAGAAGAGAGGAAGGCAGGTAATCGAACCTAAACTAAATCACAACTACCAACTAATTTTATCCGCGGAGTTTGGATGTCGCGTGGAAACATCCCGGATCAGGTATGTGAACGGCGTCGCGACGTAGAACACACACACACACACACTCCGAGCTAGCTGGAAGAAAAACAGAATAGAAGATGTTCGCGTAAAATGCTTGAAAGAAAAACTAAAAAAAAAAAATCTTACGAGAAATGAAGAAATTACTTGATACTAAAGAGAAAAGAAGAAGAAAAAATGGCAGAAAGAAAGGAGAGAAAAGTAAGAAAATACTTCGATCGCTCGGCGAAGTCGTATAATTTATGCGTTCAATACCCGACCGAATAGAAAGAGAAGGACCGCTGGCTGAGAAAGTGCCAGCGGCCTTTCTGAAAAAAAATATATTAATTCTGAGTTCCTTTAAAAGTTATTGCAAAAGAACGCGGGAACGAACGGGACGGGTGGGAACTTCTTCGTGGCGATGGAAATGACTTCGGCATAAAATATGACGGCGATGGCACCGCCAGACGAGTCGCAGGTGCGCCAACCACGGGGTAGGTCACCCGTGATCGCTGCACTCGTCGGCTATTTTAATTCAAACCAAAGGGGGAAAGATCGGCGGGCTCGTGTCCCCGTGTCTGCGGACGAGCCTGGAGGACTTCCAGGGAGGTAATCGTCAAACTGGAAAATTGAATTTTTTAAGAGATATAAATTTTATTATCACGGAAGTATCAATAAACCGTCGATAAGCAAATTGAGCATCTTGAAATTGAGTGTGCAACGTAAATGTTTTATTTTTTATTTATTTTTTTTATTTTTTCCTAATATCTTTCTACAAAAAAATTCTTGAATTTATATAATTAGGTCTGCACGTCGTACATGAATTTTCAAAACGTTCACTAAATATAAACACTTACATAAGCTCGAAAAACGCGTATTCATATATAACTTTCGCGCTATATAACAAGTTCGGTTCCAATCATTCTACCTACTCTTCCGTCAGTATTTGTGCATTAAAATTATTAATGATCGAACGCTGTTTATACTATCACAAATATAAATATATATATGTGCGTGTATATATATATATTAGTACTATCGTTATTAACATCAGGCGATATGCGGCACATTAAAATTAATATATGTTATCGTCATTATCTTTATTTGCCTCACATAATTACGATCACAAAATTAATCCCTATCCAAGTTCTCTGTATTTTGTGCATCAAAACACGCGTAATTAAACTTTTTGATTGCAAACACGGTGGAATCCTCATATTCTCATAAAACTTGCGGTTTCGCGGAATAAAAAATAGAGTTTAACAAACTGTCAAAGAGTTGAGAGAGAAAGAGACACTCCCATTAACTGAAGCCACATTTAAATGGAAGTTTTTAATCGAGCAAACAAATAAAATTGGCAATAAATAAATCTTCTGATGTTATGTCAATTATAAAAACATTCGCAACTCAGCAAACTCGCGCGCACACACACACGCACGCACGCACGCTTGTGTCACATTTTGTTTATAAAATCGCCGAAACTGCAATTTTGTGCTGCGTTTGTAATTTTGCAAACAATATAATGTACTATACTATATTCTAATATCAAACAAATTTTACCTGTACTTTTTGCAATAATGTAAAGTGGTTTAGTTAAAGAAATCTTCTGCGCTCTCGCGTGTTTCTGTAATAATTCCGTCAATAACTCCGAGATGCACACGATCTCGACAGAGCCGATGGCGAGCAATTCTGTTTTTCGTTGGGAAAATATGTGTGCGCGCGCGCCTGAAACGGGAGTGAGAAGTTTTCGGCTTCCTTTCGCTCCACTTCATCCCCCGAGAGGGTAAAAGGAATGAAAATGATTCCGGCATGAAGTACGACGGAGCGTGACGTTGGCGACGCCGCGTTTTTCCTCAATGAGTTCCGTTCCGTTTATTTTGCTTATTCGATTCTCCGCCGACGAAAACACGTCTATCTGTCTTTAGTCGGCCGGCCATAGGTATATAGGTGTCGGAGGAAGAGATATTTTGGTTCTGTGAAACATATCTCCCGTCTCTCTGTGCTGGAAATTGTTTACGTCTCTCAGCTTCTGCAAGTCCGCGATCCATCCCGAAGATCTGTTCGGACCCGTTTGGGAGAATCAAAACTTGCTGTTCTCAAAACGCACTTTAAGAATATGAATATATCGATCAGTAAACTTCAATTTTACGTGAGATCGCATTGTTTCTGATCAGATGGTTCATCGTTATCGCGCCTTCTGAAATGACGATAGCGGCTGCCTGTACAACTCGTGAGTACAAAAGAATTTTTCGCACGATCATCACCGTCATGAGCTTTACACGTCACCGTGTATTTATGATCTGCGAACGCGTCCAAGTCTTTTTTCTTTATTTTCTATCGTTTCGCAACACAATTCGTTCTCAAGCGACACACACGAGGTGACGAAATAACAGTCCTAATTCTTGCAAAAACTTATATCTGAAGTTTTTTCCCGCCAGCAGCAGTGGTATATGAACACGATTTTTATCTATCATTTATATTTTACAGATACTAATTGTTTTTAAGTAAAAACTTATAAATTAATTACGTGTACAAATTGCGACTTTAATGTAATTTATTTAGTTTATAAATCACTTTCTGTGTGCCGTTTCTTTTCAACAAGATGTATAGCCGAGAGGAGGTATCTCCTTCTCAAGTAAGTGCGCTTTAAGACTAGGGATTATCGCCGGGAGAGAATGAGAGAAAAAGAGAAAGAGAGAGGAGAGTGCAAGAAATGCAGAAGATCGCAAATAGGCGTGCGGAAAGTTTCCGAGCGATATCGGAATTAACGCGCCCTTAATTAATACGCCCATTAATGCTCGCGTCGTCGCCTTAAATTCGTAGTTCGCGGAAGTTTTACTGCGTCGTTAAATCGCCGCTTCGGATACTCGTGCCGAGTTTCAAAGCGCCGTATCTCCGTCTCTCCTTCGAGAGCAAAAAAAAAAAAAAAAAGACAAGGAGGCTTTCTCGCGCATTGGCGAAACGCCAGATTTACGAAAAAGCGGGGGAAAAAAAGCCGAAAGACAGACACACGTCTCGTGGATTTTACTGCGACGAATTTTATTATTACGGATGCGACAGAATTTTGTTTTGCTACGTAATTTTATTTAACGAAATATTCATTCAATGAAATTGATTATTTCATTGCTCGTCGGTAAATAATGCATATGCGAGTGAAAATCAATTTTGCATATTACCATCCTCGCATCGCAAAACTGTAATTTTGCATTCCGAACGATAAATCGGTTTCGGATTCGATCCGTAGTCTGACGCAGACAAAACGCCGATCGCGCGCTCTCTTATCGAGAGGACAAACGCGAAAGTGCTGCGTAAAAAGCGTTTATTCCCATCCGACGATATCGAATTCCGCGCCGCGATGCACATTCGAGAGTTATTATCCGCGCAAGTTTTTTGCTCACATACAAGCCGTACATCCGTAACCTCGCGCGGGCCCTCCCCCCCATCGTTAACGTGAATACGTATTTTGCTGAATCGATCAATCCACATTCCCCATTAACCTCCATTAACCATTTTGTTGTTATTTCAAAAGTTGTTAATATGCAGATTAATAGGAAAAACAATTACTTCTTTGAGAAATTAAATTTCTTTGGTTTGTCTACGTAACAAATGCGTGTGTTGTTATAAATATCGCAACAAGCTCTTCCTGTAACAAATAAAAAAATAGTAATAAAAATTATTTATATCTTCTTCGACACGTGTGGTTGAAGACAATTAAAGAAATGAGACGATAACACGAGAAACGTCATTTCACACAACGTCCATCCTTGATCCGCTTTCGGTAGCAAAGCGGGGCACACGCGGCTATAGTTCGTGTTTTCGACGTTTCGAAAACTTTTTGGCCGCGTGCAATTCGCGCGTCCCTCCGAACTAACTCGCAAGACAAACAGCATTAACTTCTCTCCACGTCGCTCTCGAATAAAGTTACAGATTTGTCACGGGACAAAAAAATTCGGGCAACGTTCCGCCCCCGTGATCGCCGGAGTGACATTTCGGTTTCTTACTCGGGGATTTCCTAGACGCCTGAAAAGTGGCTTCTTTCGGGCCCTTTATGTTTTCCTCCATCGCGTTTCGCCAGTTTCCCGCCGCAAGCTTCCGCTTTTTCGTTCTCAGAACGTTCCCAGAAAATCCATACAATGTGAGCCGGAAACACCGGTGTTTTCTGAAGAGTTTTGAAAGGGCTTTTTCTACAAAATTGAAACCAAAACCTATTTACGTCTCCGAGGATCAAATAAGAAATAAAACTCGCGATATCTCGAGACGGGATACGCGAGTCGTATTTGTTTTTAAGATATTTGTCGCGTCAAGGCGATCATCTTGCGGGAAACGAAAGCGCATTGGATTTCACAACGATGATGCGAATCTTTCTGGCATGGTTTTATCATGTCTATATTCGTGAGCATGACGTCTTTGACGGAAGTTTTTCGAAGTAGAGAGAAAATTGTGACGCGACAAACGCGCGCAAAAAACGAAAAAACTTTTATTTACTGCGTTAAAGTTTTCAACCTTCTTTCTCTCCTCCCCCCTCCCCAATCTTTTTAAACATACTTCTTTGGATATTTCAAAGGTCAAAAGCTTTGTGAGTAAATACGCGATCCGGATAATTGAAAGGATCAAAGCAACAAGAGCAGCTGGTGATTCCTTTTACGGACTTGAGAGATTGCAAGTGGAACGTTCGTGGCGTATCCAAAGGGAAGTAAAAGTAATTTCGAGATATGATTCGATGTAGGTAAATATCGGTCTCGACATAGCCGCGCATAGAATTCCAATGATATTGGGAATCTTCTTGGAACTTGCGCCGTCGTCGTCATCGTCATCGTCGTCTTGTCTATTCGCGGGCGTAGAAGCGCCAGCGGCTGTTACGATGCCGCGAGAATGAAATTGCGACAAGAGAGTTTGCGGAAAGAGAGAATGAAATAGATATACTCGAGATAAAGAGAGACAAAGGGGAAAGAGACGCAGCTATCGTCTTTTCCTTTGTCGCAATACGCAATACATACAAATGTCAATTGTCGATTAGATGTAAATTTATTCGCGCGTATGTTTTCTGGTCTCAAAAATGCGATCTCTTCATCAGACGAAGTAGAAAAATTGTACGTACCGATAAAATTACGGGAAAAAAATTAATAAATAAATAAAAGAAGGCCACTTCACTCTGGACGACTTTCCATCTCCCGCGCTAAATTAACGATAATAATTAATTAGCGGTGCGCGCGGCAATTCGTCCCTTTCCATGGGGTTTTCCCGCGGTTTTCTTTCATCAGCGCGGCCGCGCGCTCGACAACTCTTCCGAGAGAAAGAGAGCGTGCGGCTTTCGACCTCGTCGTGTACCACACAGCCTGGGTTGCTTCGAGTCTTTGCCATTAGTACGCGAGTAAAGGCTATTTTCAACGACGAACTTGTAACCCGATACACGAAACGGCGGGGGCTGCGGCGCCTCCGCTAAGGGAAAACTTCCCTCCCCTCCCCGACCCCTCGTCCCGACAAACGCGAGGAGACGACCGTCCTCTTTAATTATTCTCCGCGATGTGCCGCATGCTAAAATCATTAGATTATTTCGATGATAGACACACGAGAGCAAGTGTCAAGTGTCGCCTCCTTATTATAGGCTCCTTAATTTAGAGTCGATGTTTTGTTAGAACAAGTTTGATTCAATGTGTTTTATTCCTTTTGCAAATTCATTCAGTCTTGGGTAAAGATTCAAATATTGTCCACCGCTTTATTTGGCTTGTAGTATTATTTTTGCAATGAAATATTATATTACGTACATCTTGGATAATAAAATCTGTAACTTCGAAGATTAGATAAAAACGCTCGGCGTTTCTTCTTCTTTGCGCTTCAGAGAGTCATCTCCGTCACGACGCCGACGTTGATGCCGACGACGAAGACGAAAACGACGACGACGACAACGACAACGACAACGACGACGACGACGACGAAGACGAAGACGACACGATGGGGTCCAAAAATAGGGACGACATTAGCGCGTAGACTCGTTTCGCACGGCTCACCGCGCCGCGTCGACTTCGCGGATGCATCGTCTTCGGTTGCCAGTAATTTTAGACGCCGTAGCCGACCGTCGCGACCAGGTTCTTCTTCATCTCGGAAAGTCGTCCGGTAAAAGTGACATCGTGAGTTTATCGTACGTACGAGATATGCATCTCGCCGAGCACTCCGTTAAACTTTTCCCCCGAGGAAAAATGGATTCCGAATTCGTGGAGGAATCTGCCGTTGACAGACGCGTCAGCAGCCGATGTCGCCGGAGAGAAGTTGAACGTTCAACTTGCACGAAGGATTTACGAGCTTTCATCCCCTACCCTCAGACTGTTAGGCACGGAGAGCGAAATGTGTTGTAATGTGCCGGCGATAGCAGGTAAGATCTTCTTTAATCGCAGTTATACTCACTTCTCTAGTTGATGACATAAAGATATGCTCTCGAACTTCATCGTCTGAGAGAATTGCGCTCGTTAGAATCCTATTAATTGCGGCGTGAATCTGTGGTTTGACACTTTTACTGAAATTTAACACGAGCTCGGTGGCGCGAATTTACTTCCATTATCTTGCGCGTAGATACAAAAAGGGTTGAAGATATCAGCGAGATCCTAAGATAATACTTTAAATCAAAAATTTTGTTGGTATTAAATTGTTTTTTTTTTTTTTTTTTTATTGGTTTTTACGTGACGAATGTTGGACTTTCGCCATTTGGAAGCTGAGGATCTACAACATCGCTCAGCGATGCTGTTTGTCAAGATATATTTTGGTATCGCATCATCAACAGCATTCTTGGCGTTCTTGGAACGATGTGTACACGGAGGGTGTATATTCCAGAATATAACGGGACCAAGTTCGCGCCGATTCCAAGCTGTCCCATTCACGACAGTGATCACATCTGATGATCGCGCGCTCGAGTGTCTCGCGTTTCGTTGTTTGAAAACGGCGTAAATCCGGAAAAACATTACAAACACAGAGAGTCATTAAACGCGTAAATGCCAAAGGCGGTCGATTATAAAGTAGCCGCGCGGCCGGTCATCCAAACAAAGTATAAAATTGAAATTAATCGCTTCGCTGCGCGATACTAAATCGCAGAAGCGCTGGCCGTTCGCCAGCGGCCATTATCGTCGTGCATATCTTTCTATAAATAATGTCGCGGCGAGCGATCGTGCCACTCAGCTCTGCATTTTACTGTTGTTTTTTGTTGTTTTTTTTTCATCATTGTAAACGATGTATGACCGAGTCACCGAGTCGTCGCGTCGTCGAGGGTCAGCCAGCGAGGAAAGATACGTCGTCATTAACGCCGACCGCGATAACGATTCGCGTTTATAACGATCGGTTCATCTCGACAATTAACGTCGACTGTGATGCGACTATGTTTTTTTTCCTTCGCGCTAGCTGGCACCTCTCGCGGAGAGACACACCGGAATTCGAAGACATCTGCTCGCGGTCGCCAATAGCAGCTGCCAAATGTTCCACCCCCGAAATATCAGTGCGTTACGTAGGATTTAAAAAATCCAACCGATGGGAATCCAATGCAATCTCTGATGACGATAAATCCAACTGCCGACATGATTGCGTTAATATCCGGGTGACAAAGCTGTTAAAAATTTATTGACAAGAACATTCATTCACGAGAGATACTCCGTAAAGCTTTTCCAATTATTTACACACAGAGCTGAACATTTTTGTTACAACTTCACACAGTTTTCTTTTTATGTCCAAATTTGTTTGATCGTGTAAAAAATATTATATAACAAAATTTGCAAATTGTATTAACTTTTTTCGCTTTGTATATATCTGAATTCGACTCGTGTCCACTAGGAAGCATCAAGTATCGCATTGTGTATGCACGGCATAAAAAGCGATAGAAGAAAAGAAGAATACGAAGATGAAGAGAAAGAGGAGGAGGAGGAGGAGGAGTAGCAGAAAAAGGAGGAGAGGAACGAGACAGAGAAGCATGGGTAAGTTATCACTCGAGTCTGGACCAGGAATAGTCACGCCATGTGGTGGCAGCCGTGGGACTGACTATTTTCGGATAAAGACAAATTTGGCGCGGCGAGGCGCTACGCGAGGGAGCCGAGAAGCTAAGCTGAGCCGAGCCGAGCCGAGCCGAGCCGTCGTCGCGTGCTAGTCGCCTCGAGTGTAAGCTTACATGTGCACACGACGACGAGGGGGGTGCCGACTCCTCGTGACTCGAGAGGAGAGGCCAATGGGATCTGTGCAGCCATTTTTAGAGGGCTCGTTCCGAAGCCGACCGTGCTCGACGCTTTGGCAGCATTCAGTCCGAAGCGGTCACCCGGGTTGGCTGGATTCGAAAGTCTTGAGGAAGACGGCCTCTCGACGATCGCCCGCGACCCCGCCGTAGAATTCGTCGGATAATTCGCGCCCGGTGCTGCCTTCCAGGAGCTTCCGGAACGAGAGTAACGCAGCGTGCTTCGACGCGCTGGATGCTCTTCTCCCGAGGAATGTTCTTCAGGATCGTTCTCGGAAATCTTGATGGATTACGTAACTGCGGTGTAAAGGGACAAGGTTGTGGCAAGGACACCGGTGCCAAGGTGTACCGTATGTCCAGGACACGGACGTTTCCGGCGGCGACCGGAAACGAACCGTAACTCAAGTGGTCCATCTTGGTAACACCGGGCGACCGTTCCGTGCTTCCTTACTTCCCATAGTAAATGTGACATATGGAATGTAAAGAAGTATGGAGCTGCGCCTGGTAAGTCATCGGGAGTCATCGCTGAAAAATCACTCTTTGAAGATTTTCCTGGAGTTGTGTCTGAATGACGAAGACGGAGAACCGGTCGTAAAAAAAAAAAATAAGAAACGAGAAAAACAGGAAGAACAACACGAAGGATCTTGTACAACAACCAAAGTATAATATAGTGTCGCGTACAAAAAAAATGTCCGGTAACAAATGGTGCGCTCGAAGAAATCTCTCACGTGGAGAAATGCGTCTTCTGCGATGCAGTTTCTAGAGTCGGCAGTATCGTTCAGCCGCCAGAAATAGACTGCTTTCGCGTAAGAGACGTCGGTGTTGCCCAGGCATCGCTCCACGTACATATGGTCCCCTCTATTTATGGCTTTGGTGCCGCTGTCATGTGGTCACCACTTTTATTAGCTTTACGAAACGAGTTCTTCGAGCTCATCATACTCGATGACAGGACTTTCTCTCTCTATCTATCTATCTCTCTCTCTCTTTCTCTGTCTCGTCGTTTATTTATATTATATCTCTCTTTGTATCAATAACTTTTCAATAACTTTTAGTTTAGCATTTTATCTATTCGCACGCAAAAAATTATCTCTCGCAGTCGTGATTATCTTCACCGGATTTTCAATCTCTTGATTTGATTGCAGCAACGTGAAAAACGAGACGGCAAAGAAAGCAGACGGGCGGCAAGAAGAGGACGGCACGCGGCTGTTTTCGCACCCGAAATAGGATCCACGCACAACCGCCCGCCATGTTTCCAGAAATAAGTTCTCCGGTTACAGGATCTATTTCCGGTTTGCGCGCACAGGCCAGCGACCGGGTGCCCCGTGCTTATTGGCTAACGGAGGCGGGTGACGTACGCGGCTGCATGTGCAATCTCCCGCGATCGCACTTCGAAGCACGCTGCACGTTATTTGGTTTTGGTGCGCAGTAAAGAAAAAAAAAACAACAAAAATGCAGTGCCGATCGATGGTCAGTGACGTCAGTGACGCGATCAATTATTATGGCTCGCGTGACAGAACGAGCGAATTTTGATCGCGAGCAACGCGAATCGGTGAATGTGCAAGTTATGATCTCTCCTATAATCTTGCAAACAAAAAACTGTCCAACGGGATAAATGTTTCGTTACTTTCCACAATTCACTGTAGATTTTTTTTTCTCTTGTCATAGTATCGATAGCAATTATTCGATTATACGCAATTCGGCCTCGATGCTTGGTCTCGCGAATTTTGACGAACGCGATTTGGCCCGAGAGATTTACCGGGCGGGGGGGAAGGGGAAGGTATACGTCGCGTTCGCATAGGTGGGTGCGAATTTATCGACGGTAAAATAGGTTTGCGCTCCTCCCCGGCAGTAATGCTCTTGATTAAGCCGAATGAATTACGGTGATATTATTGCCGTGAAATAATAATATTACTCGCGGTATTATCGGCTAATGCCGCCATTTGCATTAACGTCGGCACCTGCTAATTGGCGTTGCCCGTCGAGTTTTGTCTATTTGCCGTACGTGTTACACGGACCCGCCCGATTATGCTAATCGCCGGCGGGTAATAACGTTGCTCAAACGAATCTATTAAACTAGGAAAAATTTGCTAAAAAAGAAAAGGGATGGAAATAAAATTCTCAAAAGAGATAGAATCTCCCTTTAATCTACTAGATTCTCCAACTTAATTTAAAGTCAATTGCAGACGTGGAACTCTCTCTCTCTCGATTTTAAAGGATAGGACCGTTATGTAAGAAAAGATCAATGCTTTAACCGGGAACCGAACTTCGATCGCGCGCATCTTCGAAGACGTCATCGAAAGAGCTGTCGAGAGGGTTGGAAAGTTATCCCGCGGTGGCGGAACCAGAGTTCAAAGTGTGGATCGCACGACGTTTCTCGCGATAATCACGGATATCTTGGGTGCAACCTTGGCACGTTTTCGGCAGGTCGATAAACGCAGTATGGCAGAGACGAATCGGTGGTCAAAAGCTCCGGCAGAAGGAGAAGGAGAGTTACGTAGAGACCCCCCCGATGGTTATACGAGGGTCGAATGACAGAATCGCGCGGGTGTATTGGCTGCTCGGTACGATCGTCACGTTCGCCGCGACAATTTATGACGATTGGAATAGCGGCCGTTACGCGTCCGCGCGCGATGCAGCCGGACTACAGGAAGGCTCCTGTACACGACATCTCATCGAACTGGTTGAATTAGCGAAAAAAGATTCAGAGACAACCGCGGAAGTCAAAAGTGTCACGATGTATTCTTCTCGTCTAGTTAAAACGTGTGTAGCAATTTAGTGCGTGGAGTTGAAAAAACAGCAGAGACAATGGAAACATTCTGATAATAATGGAAAAATTCTTGATTGACCGAAAAAAAATTACAAATGACAGAAAAATATCGACTAGAATAATGCGCGTCTTGCGCATTATTGTATAAAAAATATCAAACGCTTCTCTGTGTACATAGATAAGAATCTAAAGAATAAAAATATTTTCTCTGATAATTGTGTAGTTTCCGCACATGTAACTACATTAGAATTGCGTTCAGTCTCCGGGAGAACGTTATCTTATTCCCACGGGTGTCTCGTAGTAACAGGCGGTATTTAGGGGACACACGGCCAGAAACGACGCAGGTGGGTGGACAGGCGCTGAGATTGTACTAATTAAGATCCACCTCCCATTAATTACCAGATGTTCCTGTCTTGTCAGTGAACGGCCACTGGACACTCGTAGTTAACCGAATTTCGATATATCGACATGTTTCATTCCCGCGGACAGGGGTTCCATCCTTCCCCCTTCTCCGTCTCTTTCTCAGTTCCAAAACTGTTTATTACAGTCTATCTAATGTGAATTTGTAAAATATTTGTAATTGAAAACAATTGTCACACCTTTGTCAATAAATAAACACACAAAAAAATCGTCATCTTGTTTATGAATTACATCCAGATCAATTCCGACTTCTCAGAAGATCAACTTTTTTATCAACTTCCTATCACGACGTACGATCATGCAAACGTCAGCGTTTCGCGAAAGAATTGCGGCCCATCCGATCGTCCTCGCGAATTTCGGAGTTGTCCCGAGCCAAGCAGGATTACCGCGGAAAGAGCCGTCCGTGCCACGTACGTTTATCAAAGTCAACCTGCGGACGATTTCCAGATTGAGTCACGAAGCGCGCCTCTCGCCGAGACTATCTCTCGTCCGGAAAAACGGGCCCATCGGCGACATCGTGAACGCGACGTGGTAGAACTCGAAATGCACCCTGCGCGACGTGCATCGTGTATGTAGCGCCCCTCTCCCCCATTTTCTGTTTTCTTCTCTTTTTTTTTCCGCGTACAGTACGCCCGTCCAATTTTCGTCGTTTTCAATGGAAGGCTCTCGATGCTCGCTCGATAAATCCATCTAGACGAGAGAATATATCCGCACGCTTGCCAGTTTCCGCACGTAAGCGAAACGTCAGCTTTCCTAGTTTCTTGGAGCCGCCTAACTCTCGAGCTTCCCTCCTCTCTTCTCTCTCTCTCTAGCTATTTTTGCTGGATTCTTCGATATATACGTATATCGGCCACGTCGACGTTTCAGAGACATTCTGATCGCTTATCAAAATAGAAATCTTAAAAATCCTTACTTTGCAGTAATTTTAATTAATTCTAATTCAACGTAAAAAAGAGAGATAAGAATAACTAAACAAGTGCGTGTATTGCAATAGTTAATCAGAATATTCGCGCGCGTCTGTATAGTAAAATGTCTCGAATACAAATTTTGCAATTTTATCGCGATTCCGAGAGGTGACGATTTCACGATTAAATCGTTTGATAGGGTCGCTCGATGGCGCATTGCGATGGAGAAGACTGTAGGCGGCTCACGAAGCGGCGCTTCGACACCGATTGAAACCCAGGTCCTCCGGGTCGGAGGAGGCGTTGAGTGCACTTCTCCGGGCATGACGCGAATAGCCGAGAGAGTCGGGGTGCGCGTTTCAACTTTTAAAATAAGCGCGGCCCTTCCGCGGCGGCCGTTTCGGCACGACGATCACGCACGGCCGCCTGTCCAACTTCACCGGCTAATCAGAAAAATCCACACTCCGCCGAGCTTATTGAATTGTCTTGGCCCGGGCCTGAAATCCACCGTCTCCGGCTTTATCGCGACTCCTTTTGCAAGAAAAGACGAATCCTCTCTCTGTCCGTGAAATTTCCTTCATTAGAATTCCTCCCACGTGTCCTATCTCTGTCCTGTCTCTTTTTCTCATTTTTATTAATTACATTATAAAAATCTTCTTGCAATTTATATCGATAGAAATTGGCAATCGATTTCTTTTTTTTTTTTCACATTGTATAATTTTCTTTTCTATAATAATGCGTCGTTTTCCTTAAAGATGCTATATTTCTACATTACCACAGACAAAGTAAACTTTTATATCGTTATACATCATCGAGACCAATGCCACGTATCTCTTTTTTTATCTCCGTTTTTATAACCGCGGTAATAACTCACAAGTACTCCGAACGAATCCTGCGATGAATTATAACGACGCATTAGGATCAATGACGGCCCCCGTATGAATTTTATATTCCCATCCTCGCTCTCCCATTCGCACAGCCTTCGGCCTTCGCGATCCATATTTTATCACGGCTCGGTCTTTGTAATCGATGCACTCGGTAACAAATAGCGGCACCAATCTTTCGCGCCGTCTCACCTTCGGTCAATACACATTTTTTCTTCCACATACTTTTTTTTCGTCACTTACGGACACAGCGAGTGGATGAATCGTCTGCTCGCGGAGTGTATTAATTTCTACCGCAAAATTACATCTATTTCTCACGAGCAAACTTTCTTGTATGTGCTTCAAATTTTTTCTCACCGACAACTATTTCACGTATAGTTTTTTTACGAAATTAATTAAAAAGAAACAAAAAAAGTTCATCTATTCGCGTACCACCAATATCGTAATTTATCGAGACCGACGTTCGCACGCCGCAGATATTCCGTTGCAGAACACGATCCTAAAATTTGAAGCAGATCTTACAAACCACGTTTCATAATAGCCGCTATTTCGGGGGGTTAATATGGTATACGAAATTGCAGTCTGGAAAACCTCTCGAAATACTCGGCTGACAACGAGCGTCCCGCATTAAATCCGGTATAATACTCTTTCGCCGGTGCTTCGCGCGTAACGCACACGAGTCCGAGTTCACGAAATTTTTTTTTTTTTTGTTGCTAATATCGCGATAACGACTTGTCGCAACAATGTGGTTCCGCTTAATTAGAGAACTTATGTACATATATCCACCTCCGTGCAATTAGTCCTTTTAACAGACCGACGTAAACTAGCTATTTCATGCGATGTTTCGCGATATTAAAACGCAGTCTCGACGAAGCGCGGTAAGAGCTTTAATTTTCAGAGGAGAATTTAATTCGAAGCGCGCGGAAATTCCACGGAAGCGTCTCGAAGATCTGGAGGATCTCGCTCTTCTCCGAGATATATTTTTTAACCTTTTTTTTCTCTGTATGAAGAATTTAACTATTACACAAGTTTCTCTTTTGCCGCGATGATTTTAAAATTCAAATATGTCGAGAAAGAGATGATTTTTATTCTAGTGAGAGTATATATATATATATATAGAAATATTTTTAGAAGAAAGAAAGAATAATTTTAAATCTTCTTTCTCTCTCTCTCTCTCTTTTTATAATTATATTTTTGCGTGATACTGCGTATTTAAATTAAGAATTAGAGCTGAGGTCGCGATTCTGCTTGTCAGAAAATTATCTTATCCGTCGAGAAAGATACAATATTTTAATCATAAAGTGAGAGAGAGAGAGAGAGAGTCAAGAATGCATATTTCATATTCTCATGTAAATTGCGCGCGCAGAGAATTCATCTCGAGTGTACATCAACTCTCGTGCGCCGTTAATAGGATACGACATTATGAGAAGGATTAAATTATGGCTCGTCAAATCTCTCGACCGGCCCTCAATATTTAATCCGTAAATTCGCTTAATACCTTCCGGCCTCATCGTCGGCGATATGGGAACCGACGTAATCATCCTGTTTTCCTCGACACGATATCGAAGATGATTTCATTCTGACCGAAGCTGAAGCTGTTTCTTTCCGGCGTTATTGTTTTGCAAAATTGTCACCACGGTTGCGACAACAAATAGTACATATACGAAGCACGAGTGTGCCAAGTTCGCAATCCGAAACATTCACATTATAAAAATCTACAATTTAATACGCATCTTGTTTCGCGTAATTTTTTCTTAATTACATCTCCATTGCGTACTTTCTTTCTGGTGTCAGTTTTGCTTTTGGCACAAGTAGAAGAATACTTTTACAATAATTTTAAGCGAAATCCAGTGTATACACATTGTTAACTGTTAATTAAAGTTCTTATATTCGAGTCGACAACACGACTCCTGACTTAGGCAACACAACGAATGTATTTCAGAAACATAAGAAACGTTGCGGACGTTAAGGCGTTACGTATTCATGACTTCGTGATAACTTACGTAACTCGAATACTGTATAGTCGTCTTATCTAGTTCTGTGATGCAAAGTAGTGCAATCAAATAAGAGATTTTTAATTTGTCTTGGATCTTTACACAATTTTTAATCAATCAATTCTTCTGCGATCGATCTTTGGTGTCAATAATGGATTATCTCTCTCACTGGCTAATTTATCTGCTATTTACAAAGTTGCTTGCGCCATTTAATGCTTTAAGTTTTCATATTTATTCATAAATATTTTCTGTCGTGTATTCACACACACACGCGCGCACACACACACACCGCGGTTCAAAAATAAATGACGTTTATAATATGGAGCGTATTATTACCCGGAAGCTTTTTAGCAACGTTTTATCAAAACGCGCCGTCAATGTTTTGCGGCACGTTAAAGTAACGCTGGAATAATTATTTCGCGCCAAAGTTTCGCGTGGACTAAAAAGCCGCGCGTCAACAACCGCGGCCGATATTAATGGAATAAAGTTAGCGACTAACATACTCGAAGGCGCGAGGACGTAAGGCAACCGCGAAGAGATATACCGTGACACGTTGATTAATCGGAAAGCAAGTTCCCGTCGACGCACCGCGGAAAAAGCAGATTCGCCGAACAAACAAACTCAATTACGCTCTTTCTATCCGATTTCCCGTTTTCTGCGCGACGGGTTTTCGTTTAAAAGTCTCCCTACTCGATCCAACGTGTGTACATGCAATTACCAGATCACTTATACTTGCTAAGAGAACAGTTTTATTTCGATGTAAAAAAAGATATTTATAAAAAAATATATTTCTTTTATCTTATTCGATTTTTTCTTTCTTTCTTCTTAAAGATCGCGACGGGAACAAACTGTCCGATTCGACCGCTGCTGGGGCGAGATAAAAAGTCTTTGCTTCATAAACGTTCGCCCTGTGGTCGTTATCGGTCCTCATGATCTCCGCGGGCGCGAATTAGAGATTTAATCTGGAAGATTAGTTTTTCTATAATACTCATAGCGCGCGAAAGGAAAGAAAAAGAAAGAGAAAGACAGAGAAAGAGACAAAGAGAGGAGCTAGAAGGAGAAGAGAGCCTTTTGGCTCGAGATTCTGGAAAGGTAGGCAATATGTGTGTCACGTGCCGCTTCGTGCAGCCTCCCTCCGTCCGCTGCTCGCTGTTCGCCGCCACTCCCGTCGTCTACGGCCCTTCCGGGAGATCCACAGGTCACGTGCTGCGCGTCAGGGCCGTAGGGCGATGCGGGGGTAGCTCGACTCCCCGATCCAAGGATGGGTCGTTTTCCGTGAACCGCATACCGAAAATCCACCGGCGGCGACCCGATAAACATCGACACCTCGACACCGAGTGTAGTGAGAATCGAGGAGAACTCGGGAATTTCTTGACGACGGAAAGGAGGCTGCGGCGGATTTTCACGGGCACCGATCCAAACTCGATTTTCCACGAGATTCTCCCCCGACTCTTCACGCCTCGATCGGCCGGGAAAACACGTCCTGTTTTTTTTTAGACGCGCGAGAAGCCTATTCCCGTTCTATTTTCTGATAAACTTCGTCTTTCGATAAACCGAAATATATTGTATACGATATATGTTGTAAAGATAATCACATATTAATGCACACACAGACATGTAACTGCCAAGAAAATAACAAAATCTAATAACATAAAAAAACTATATACACAAAAAGAAAAGCTAACGCGACTAAAAGATGCTCATCTTTTCAGTTAAAGCACTTCGTTCCGAATAGTACGTGAAAAAAAAAAAAACGACTGGCAAAGACGAGCTCGCGAAAATACCACTTCGTAAATCCGAACGATCTTAATGCAAAAAAAAAAAAAAAAAATAAAGTCAAATAAAATAAAATAACGTCGTCTTCCAAGAGAGAGTTGCCGTTTGCGCCGTAATAGCGCGTTTAGGGTGAGCGAAAGCCGCGAAATGTCCTCTTCGAGTAATCGTCGATCGCGGGGAGAGATGTAAAGAAGATGGAAGTGGGTCGAGGAAGCGAGGACACACACACAGAACGAAGAAGAGAGAGCGGAAAAGAGAGAGGAAAGTCGTGCGCGCACCCTTTTCGCGTCCTATTACCATAGCAATGGCGGCAAATCAAATTGAATAAAAATTTATGTATCAGAAGGGCAATAAAACGGGAATAGATTTGGGGCAGAACGCGACGGCCGAATGGGGCCGAATCCATCAGCCAGTCCGGAGATCCCGATAAAGCGGGGATCGTCGTTTGGGTCCCGAAGACCCCGGCAGCGAAGAATTCTCTGTGTATCTCGTCCCGACGCCCGATTGCTGCTGGGATCGTCGTCGAATTGTTGCCGCGAAATTTATTCCACTTACACATTCGCGCGGGCAAACGCGCGCGCGCGCGCGCGAAAGGGCTTTACCGCCGCCTTTTTCTCCTCTCTGGGCCGCGGCAAAATCGGCTTTACGATATTACGCTGCCCGGGACATCATCGGTTTATGCGCCCACTGCGTCCTTCCTCTTGCGTGCTACAGCGCTGCGCGTCTAAGTACGCCGTCCTTCAATACGGTTTTTCTTTTCATTTTTTTTTTTTTTTTTTTTTTTTTTTCTCGCGATATCGTAAAAGAAGAAGAACGTTTATCGTGTACGTCGTAAATGTCTTAACGCTTGCATGTGCTAAATAAAACGCGCGATTGCAGTGTATATATTAAATCTTTCCTTCATAAAAATACGTGGTTGTTGATATGAGACCATGTGCACACGCGCGTGTACGTAGATTTATACGTCATATGCGATGTCATAAATTTGTTTCGTTATTATATCCGTTATTTTTTTTTTTTACACGGAGCGTCTGCTCCGCGCGCTCCAAACGTACGAGGCGCGAAATAAACGCGCGGTGTGCAATCGTTGATAATTCGCGCGTACAGCTCTAATTAATGTCGACGTGTCTGATAGAACGAAATAACGATTACTGTCGCGCACCGCGGGAAATGACATTATCAATTTTCGGTCGCATAATTATGCAGAGCAAATGTTGCTGGCTCGATAGACGCGCCATGCACGAGCCAATGCATTTTAAGCAGAGACAGGGAAGAGAGGGGAGAAACCCTTTAAAGTAAACAACAAAGTGACGCGGCCACGCAACCACACGGATCCCTCTGTAATCGAATTATCTTTCACATTTTTCGCCGCACTTTTGTCAAATCGAAAAGTTCGTTATTTTTCTCCCAAACACGCGACATCTCTCTCATCCACTTTATTTTTCGGCTTTACGTAACTTTGTGACACACGTATTGTATTTCATTCCCCGCAGAAAAAATCGTTTAAATATATGTACATTACATCTCTAGAGATATGTAAAACTTTGCTCTCTTTTTCTCCTTTAAGAAAATCGCAAATTTAACATGCAACTATCTTTTTTCTTTTTTTTTTATTTTTCATCTAAAGAGCATTTTACGGCGCGCCATATTTTCTCAGCGTGACGTATAAAATTATTACGACGGTATTACGGTGTTTCCACAAATTTTCTCGCTTCGCGCGCGTTGGAATATCTGTCGTCTATCGCGCAATCCCAACAAATCGTCAAAATTGCGCTTTACTTCCGGCCCTCGTCCGCGCCGGTGAAATAGCGACACTTTCAAAAAGCGGGACGAACGATTGACTACGAATGCGGAACGATTGCCTGCGGAACGGCAGATAAACGGCGACGATACGTTCTCGTCGTTTCGCGCTCGATCGCGAAACACCTCGAAAATATCCAATTTCGCTCCGTCGTCAGATGACACGGACGATACGATAGTCGCGGCGGCAGCGCATCGCGCGGGATCGTCGCGCAACGCGCGTCTTTTTATCGTTTCTTCGGCCACGGAAAGATCCGCGTTACATCCCAAGAGCGGTACCTCGCAGCTCGTTCCGCGAGATTGAATCAAGCCCGCATGGCCGGGTTAACGCACATGAGGTCTGAATGCATAATGTCGATGTAAATGAGAGGCAAAGGTAAGCTGCCCCAGCGGGTGCGCGCACAGCTCCGTTCTCTTTCACTGTTTTCCCTCTTTTTCCCTTTCTCTTCCTCTCTCTTTCTCTCTTCTCTCCCGCTTCCTCGTTTTATTTTAATAATTTTCTCTTCGCTCCGTTTCTCCTATCTCTTTCTCTCTCTCTCTCTCACGCAAGTCTTTCTTTCTTGTTTTCTTCCTTTTTCGCGATCCTGCCGTCAGTGGCGTAATCTCGTTTGGTAGGGTGGTCTTGCACGGCGAAATATGATTACGACGATAGCGGTAACGACGTTACCGGAGCTGACGCAGCCGGATCCAGACCATCTATCCCAGATGGGCTCTGTGGTACGGTTGATCCAGATGGATACATACGCGCCGGTTACGTTCCGTCCGTCAGTCCATCCGTCTATCGACACTTGGTCCCGCGAGGCAATTTAAAACAGCGCCGATTGTTATTTTGCTCACATTGGTTCACATGCGTTCAGTTGATCAAAACACAGATATTCTATTAATGTGCGCTCGCGATTTTTCATAAACCTCAGTTTCGTTAATTACTGCGTAATTTTTTACGACGCGAAATAACAGCCTGCCTTACGAGGTTTGTAAAATTATAACGAGTTTGTGACATTAAACTCGTCTCAGAAAGTTTAAATTGTTATTTAAAATATCTATGTGGAGAGCATGTTATTCGGAAAAACTTTCAACTGGACGATTCTCTTATAAAATCTCGAGTTTTAGAGCATTAAAAGAAAATCTGTATAAAAAATTTGTAAATATTAAAATTTCTCTTTCTCTCTCGGTGTCACAAAAACTTTAAAAGCATTAGTAATTTAAAAGGAGACAAAATTTCTGTTTATATTTAGTATCTCGAACTTTGTTTACGAAGTCTTTTATTATCATACCTTTATTAAAAGAAGAAACTTTTCGTAAACGCACGCCGAGCGAGCAGCCGTCTCCTCGGGGTCGATAGGTCGCGAATAATCTTCCCTCCTGAGAAAACGATCGACTAGGCGAGAGCGCTTTGTCCCCGATATACCTCCGAGCCATCCGATGATCGATAACGCGCAAACTTGATTCTCCAATGAAAACTTCTAGACTACCTACTTCTGCGCGCTCTGCTGCTGCTGCTGCTGCTGCTGCACCATCGGCTTGTCTGCGTGTTCCGCAGATACAAGGACCACCTGGCTCTCCCGCAGGACTTGCAGCCTTCGCTCGAGGACGTCACCCGAGTGCTCGGCAAGCACCGATGCGAGCACTCGGCTCTCTCGGAGAACGAGGGAAGGCTTTAATCCTACGTAACGCTCGCACAGCGCCAGGTTCGTGTCGGGCAATCGCGTTGCGCGGTTAATAGGAAATCTCAGGAGTATATGAGACTTGAATCTTCGCAATTCCCGACAAGTCAGACGTGTTTTGAGAACCCTAAAACGCGCTCTGACGTCTTCGGAGCTAAGAGAGTGTGATCGATACCGAGAACGAATCCCTCTCTCTCTCTCTCTCTCTGGGCTATTCTCTTTGACGTCAATGAATTCATGACTGAAACTCGGTGACTTTTTGAGGCGGTCCTCGCGACGCTTTTACGAATTATATATACGTGAAACGAAATATATATATATGTTTATTATATCATATATAAGGGGAAGCACGAGGAAACAACAGTCTTCATCTTTCACGTTCAATTTTTTTGTTATCTAATTGTTATCGAAGAAACTGCACTATTTCTCGAATACTCTGTATCGGTGCAGTCGATAGAAAGGTTTTTGCCAACCAAGTCCAAATCGTTTTGCGGATAATCGACGCTGGCAAAAGAATCTCTCTTTCTCTTTCTCTGAGGAAGCACGAAAATCTCAGCGCGCTCGAGTTTCGTCCTTTAATTCCCTCCGAGAAAACCGAGTCCTCCTGCCTTTAATTGTTTCCGCGTCGGTGCACAACTCGTAAAAACGGACTTGCGGATTTGGTCGAACTTCTCCCGTCGTTCGCGTCGCGCGACAGATCGCAAGAAATTAATTACCGTTTTTCAGCGCGACGAGAGAGAGGCAAAGAGCTGTCGCTCCTTGATTTCGGTCTTGTTAGCCATTTCGCTGATCACATATACACACACACGCGCGCGCGCGCGTATGTGTGTGATGATGCAATTGCGCGTTGTGTTTCACAGGCGATGTTAAATGTGTGTCGCGTAAAATTAACGTACATTAAAGGCAGAAAATGGTGTTCATCTTTTTCTCCAATTTCAGATGATTGTGCACAATATATACGTGTAATATAATAATTCATATACAAAAAAAAAAAAAACATTGTTACAATAAAAATTACTATTACGCGGTCTGCAATTACTGCGCGAAATAACATCTGATTTTGCGCAAATCGTATTTCATAATTTTCTTCTTCGTCGACTCGCAAAGTGCGCAACGTGTGTTGTACGTCCGAAAAACTCCGAACGCCGATAAAAAGTCGCCGGGAACGTAATAAGAGAAATCGGATCGCTGTGCGGCGTTTGGTCGATCGGTGAAAACTTATTCGCGAATTTATTGTTTTCATCACGCCAGTGTTCGGCGAAGCGACTTTGGATTTTTAGTGAATTATTTCGCGATTCGCTTTGGTCTTTGGGATATACGCCTGGCTATTTCCTGACAACGTCGATTATGAAGCTTGTTTGCGACTGGATAATTCTATTGTTTTAATATCACACGAAACGTAGCACACAGTATTTTCCATTTATTTACTTTTACATTAATCTTGTCTTTTCTCTCTCTTTCTTTCTCTATTGTAAGAGAGATTCAAAGTAGTACTCAGTAAATGAATTCGCGCATGCACAGATAATATTTCGGTAAGAAACGATTTGTTAAATTTATTGAAATGTTTATTATAAAAATTAAAGTCGCATTGTGGAATATGCTCGTATACATCTGTTTATCTGTTTATCTAACTCAACATAGAGATATATTAATTAATTATATTAATTACATTAATTAATTAGTCAATTGGTTAATAATAATAATTTTACGCGTGTTTGTCGCTGCAATTTCCTGCGGAAAATACAACAATATAAAGCAGGACACGACCTAATGTCCACCGCGATACTCCGGTTATACTCAGTGGTATCATCTCTGCTGTCGGCAGAGACACGGTGTAGGCGTAGAGAGAATGGATAGCCGGTAGGACAGCCTGGCAAACAGGCGGTGCTGAATTATTACCCGAGCGTTCACGCCGCAAAACGACGTATAGACAATGCAGTTCATTTCGGTCCGAATGATACATCGAAGTCAAGTGACCGGCATCGCTGACGTTCTTCGCCCACACGGTGGCATAATTGCGTTATTTCACAATCGTTTAAAGCCGATAAATTGCTACCTTCCGCGTAAAAACAACTCGATTAAATATTACAGTTTTTCGCGCAACACAAAGTTGACGCGAAAAAAATATATATTTATATTTTTCATAAAAATTCCAAATTATTTTTGCATTCTTATACTTTCTTCTGTTCTCAGAAGTCAAGTTTCGAAAGAATACGATTTATATTACGAAAAAAAAAAAAAAAACAGAGGCAACTATATCTGCGCATCTAGCCGCGTTAAACGTCAGAATGTAACTGAACTTCGAAAAAGTGCGAATTAAAGGAAAAAACCAAACGAACGATTGTGATCGGGGGGTTTTTTTTTTTTTGAATGTTTCAACCGGGTGTTCGTGCATCGCTGATTCGCGTTGAGGCTGCCTCCGGATCGGCAGTTGCCGCTGCTGGATGAACGACCACTGTGTGTCCCTCGGTATCGTGCGTCATTGCCCGGCAACTCGATTGGATCGCTGATTTTAATGTGTCGCGAGGCGGGTCGCTTCTCCTCCCTTTCCCTCCTATCCCCTTGGCCGCATTCAACGTTTGCACGCATCAATAATGACGTAGCGCGTGCAAAATCAATTAAATCAATTAGCGGCGTAAATCAAGGGGGCGGCGGGAGGGAGGGAGATCGCATGGGTGACTCAAAACCGCCCGTTCGTGATGCCTACTTGTCTACGCAGTGCGCGTCGGCCGGGGATAATCGTCGCGTTTAAATAGCGTCCATCAATTGCGCGCCGATTTCCACCCTCTTCTCTTCCTCTCTCTATTTCGCCATATTTTTCCAATTGCAAATGAAAAATATACGAGATTCTCGAGTCTGTCTCCCTTCTCTCACCGCGTCATACTTTATTGTATTAATATTCACATTTGTGTCTTCTGCGAAATATTCGTTTCGTCGCGATAGCGCGCTCGGAGAGCTTATAAAAATTCATTGAAATCGATTCGCGCTACTTATCGTTCGTATACTCAATAACGCATCGACGAAGCTAATCGAAATGAAATCGGAGCGAATATAAAAGAGGATGAAATAAGAAGCTATACCGAGATAGTCAGTAACATTGAAAGCGAATATAACGCAATATGCAGTTTTCAGTTTTTATGTCTGTATTTTAATATATATTTTTATAAAATCTAGAGAACACGTGTAATTACCTCTCGTATCTTCGCACATACCTAAATTAAGAAAACAAAAATTTTATTTCTCTTTTTTCCACTACTTGTGTTTTGTTTTAACGAACAAGCTCTCACGTATTTACAGGACAATCATTATTACAGCGTTTTGCGCTTGTCAGATTTGTTATTTGCGGCTTGATACAGTCCAAAGAGATGAATGGAATCGTCATTCAACGAGCTCAATGACGATCGTCATCAAAATAACGCGCGGCGGCGATACGGAACGGCGTTCGCGCACGCTTCGGTTATCTCTTCGCTTGACTTAAGATTGATATTCGTCGTATACATATCGGAGGGCAAAACTGCACGCTCACCTAAAGCGCATTAATTAAATGCCGCTCGGCAATGGCCACGATCGATGCTGAGTCGTCGCCTGTCGCGATCGTGCGAGTGCGTCTCTCCTCTCTCTCTCTCGGTCTCTCTCCACTCTCTCGCGAAATCCCGGCCGCAGTCAGAACGCAACCGCATTCGCACGCACCATTCGTCCTCGCGCATCGGAAGTTCGGAACTTCCGCATGTGTTGCAAATTAACGCGACCGTTCTTGCGAACGGCACACCGCGGGCGCGGCCGTCACGATCGATAGCTCCGGATAAACGAAGGCACGGTTCCGTGTGATAAAATTATCTATTCGTCTCTCTTTCTCGTTCGGGCCAGTAACTTCGTCAGAGTAAACAGAGAGTTTTGTACTAAAAAGAATATATTTAATAATTTTTAACGTACTTAAGTAACGTATTTTTTTCGTTTAAAGAATACGTATTAAAATGTGGAAAATATTACATAATATTGAGTAATATAAATGTTTTTCTTAGGTAACAAATACGATAAAAGTGATATAACTATTTAAAATTACGATAAAATAATGTGTGTCGAGCGCGCGAATTACCGCGTAATACGATACGGGATTAACAAAATAACGGATTAACGAAACGAAACAAACGGAGAAACGAAACATGTTTCTGAGGATTTGCTTGATCGGTAATCTCTCTCGAATCTGTACCGTATAATTCGAGCGCCTCGCGTCTCTGCTCGATTACGCATTTTGTTTCTCGCTGCAGAATTCGCACGTGTGGCGCAGTACGCGCGACTTTGTGCGCGTTGTTTCGGAAAAATCGGATTTGTGTCGATTAATCCGCTGTGCGCGAAAACGAATTATCGTGTTATTGCCGACAGCAGCAGGCGACTGCGAGGAGACGGAGCGCGCCGCTGAAAAGTTTCGACGAAAAGCAACAATTTTGATAAACTCGTTCGATTCTTTCTTTTTGTTTTTTTTTGTTTTTTTTTCTTAATTGCACGTTCTTCGCGACAAATCCACATGCGTTTCTGTCGATCGAACGACAATCGCACTCGACTACTACGAAGCAACGTGAGGTACGCGAACTCCTGCATCGTCTATACTCCTTAGAAAGGAGCGTTTTACGCCGAGCTTCATGAATGATTCATGAATGATAAATAACTGTCAGGCAGAACCTGAGATCTACTTGTACTTTAATATCCGCCAAGTCTCTGCTTTTCCAGAGGAGATGCCTCCGTATATCTAGGATAGTTAGAAAATTATTGCGAAAAACGGATTTTCAGTTGCGACAGCGCTTAAAGAAATGGAAATTAAACGCGTATCTATACGTGCAATATTTCTCGTCAGTCAGTTTTGTTCAAGCGGAAGTTTTTTTCAAAATAAAAAATAAATTTAGCTCTTATTTCTTTTTGCACGTTTAACATTCTTTTTCTAAAAAAATACGCGACAGCGAAATGTGAGCTCGAAAGTTTTATGCTTTATAAATAATACATTAGTAAAAAACGTAAAAAAATATTATGTTAGGGATAAAAACATTTAAAAAATCCATTTTTTTAACAATTAATATTAAGCAAAATTAAAATGTATACGCGTCAAAATTAGTTTGTCGCAAATATCTCACAGAATCGCTGAAGAGATTTCAATCTTTCGAAGTTGAATTGCATGATTTTTACGAATACAACATGCGAATTGTGTTCGATTGAAAGTGCCCGACATGCGAGCACCAATCGGTAGCGACGATGGAAAGCGACGGGAAAACGCATTTATGCATTCCGTCGGTGTTTCCGGTGTATCGCGCTGGAGTGCGTACGAGCGAAAAAAAAAAACAAATTCGCGAATAAATAACGTTATTTATGAGGTCACTGAAGGAGAAAAAACGTACAGATCGCTGGTAGCAAAAAAAAAAAAAAAACGAAGCAAACTTCAGCATTTGAATATTACAAAATAGGAATAGAATTTTGTACATGTAAAAAAAAAAGAAATTTATAAAACGTGTGACATTGTAGTATCAATTTCAAAATCAATCAAATTGACAGTAGAGAATAATCCTTGTACAATGCTACGCTCGTACAAATAATACGTAAACTTTTAAGTTCGTTTTGTTGTTCTCATTTATTATTCGATATATCTGTCGAGTATCTGTCGAGTTAGGCGACGCAAGTAGTAGAGATCAACGAATAGTCAGTCACAAACAAGTTGCAGTAGGCGCATCATCTCTGAAGATTTTGATTTCCATTTTTCAATACAAATTTCAAACAGAAGAGAAAGAATTACTCTTCTCTCACGGAAATAGAATATATACTGTCAACTTTCGAGTTAATCTCTAAAAAAAAAAAAGCAAGGATAGGGTTTAACGCCGATCTGTCTCTTGCGGTCTCCGAGTCTTACGTCGTCGATAAATTATCGCGGGATGGGATAAACGTTGCGTATAATACCGCGCTGGAATTCTGTACGGCGCGCGATAACGGGGTGAACCGCCCTCCACCGCGCTTCCCGGTCAAACATCGGTTGGGATAATGTCGGAAAGAAATGTAAGGGGGTGTGCGAAAGCGGCGCTCGCTGACGCGATCCGTTTTATTGCGGCTTAATTTATGTCCCCGTCATCCACGTGTGCATTTCTGCTCTTCGGCCGCCTTAGACCGCGCAATTTTAGTTTTTCTTCCGCAACTCTAAATCGGAAAGAACGCGATATTTCACACGCGCGGCGAAAGAGGCCGAAACACCGCAAGAGAGCGGCCGTTAATAAATCATGAGACGCGCTAAGACTAAGGGATGTTGCAGCCTGTCTCGCAAATCCGCGAGCAGTTGCGGAGGTCGTAATCCATTCCCGTAGTTTTTCTCAATTTTGTAGCGCAATATCGCACTGGGGGTGTTACAGCACTTTCTCGAACTTGTCGCGATATCCGGCGGCGCACTTTACCCGATGTTTCATCTCGTTACTTGATCACGAGCCTTTAATCAAGTTTCTAATCTAAGATGCGCTTTTGCGCGCGCTGTGTTGGAATTTCTTCTCACGTTTCCGCGTTGAAATTTCTATTCGCGTGTGATACACGAAATTGTTCTTGTTTTAGTGCGCAGTATTCTATCCCTTGACTGTGTCCCTAATTCCATAGCTCGCAGGCGATTGCAGTTACCATTCGCGAAACTGCGAAGTTTCTCACGAAATTTCCCTCACTAAAATGAATATTTGTTGCATTACTCCCGTGAAAATAGTAGCGCAATGCACGGCAATCTTTATCTTCCCTCGTTTTATCCACCACATGGAGCAATTTCGCCCGACGGTTGCGATTGCCGCTTACGCACACAATAATATTTATTTAACGTACACTTATCTAAAAGTTTGTTTTTGTTGTTTTTTTCTTTTATCATCTCTCTTCGTTATTATTGATTTTCATTATTGAAGAGGATTACATATCGAAGATTACAATCGGGACGATCAGGAGGAAAATCATCTCCGACGGTATTTGGCGCTCCGACCGAGAAAGGGGGGAAAAACGAGCGCGCCGGATGCGTCCGTTTCTATTCTATTCCCCGTTTCTTTTCGTCTCTCTTCCGGCATTCGCGGTGGAACTAATTTAAATCGTAATGGCGCGGCGTACGGAGCCGCGGGTTTTTGCAAGACCGCCATTTATCTGCGACGCGCGTCGTGCAATTTCGCGTTCGGAATATATAAGATCGCCGCGCGTAAAAACGCCGCCGCCGATTTTCCTCGGAAGGCGGAGGTTTTTTGCCGCACTCGTTTCGCTCTTACCTCGCGACTTTTAATTGCGTTCAGCGCATCGATCTTTATATAAATTCTTCTCATCTTGGCCGATATCTTTTGCTTTTTGTAACATATCACTTTTATCGAAGAGATCTATATATACAGGTAACGTCGGCAGAAGAGAACCGAAGTATAAACGTTTAAGCGCAAACGATAGCGTAATCCCGCAGGCACGGGCCGTAATTTATCGGCGCGCCCGCCCTCGGTACTTGCGAGCGAAGGGGGCTGGTCGGGGTCGAGGGGCGGTGGAGGGGCGCCCTCAGAAAGACCCTGCCATTTCCGTTTACCCTCGGTTTCGTGGCGCTCCGCTGTCTCGTCCAGGCGTCCCGAAGTCTGCTCGGAGTTTTCGGTTAGTGTGCTGGAACTCTGGCCCTCGCTCGATAGTTTACCCTTCTCTTCCTCCCGCCTCGCGAAACAGCCGAATCAAGTAGCGATGCTCGCTCTCGTAATTGGCAACGTGGAATTGCGGAGAACCCGAAGAATACGGCGACGTCACGAAAGCATTATCATTCACGATATATGTATTGACGCATACGTGGGAAATCCTCCCACGCGGTCATATTCTCCCTCGCGTTAAATTTTCGCAAACGAGAACATTCTTCGACATTGACTTCTCTTTGTTTTGCGTCGCGAATTCGAACAATGTAATTATGCAAATAACCAGAGGGATATAATATTATTAAACGTGTTCTCGAATTTTAATAAAATTGATTTGATTACCTGCGCTTCTCTTTAATTAATTGATCGTCAGAAGCTACGAGCCCCGCATTTGTTTCGTCAGCCTTTCAGACTCTCGTAAAAAGCCAAGTATTTGCCATGCACGCCAGTGCACGATCGTAATACACCTTCGGCGTCTTCGAGAACGAAGGCGAGCCATTAGGATCGGGCGTGGTGTACTATTGCTGTCCGGGCACACGACCGAAGGGGTGCGAGAGAAATGGTTCGGGCCGCCGATTCGACCGAGCGTATACTCTCCCTCTATCTAAACGGCTTCGAAAGACAGCGCCGCAGTTAAGCGCGACGAAATTGCAAATCGAAACGTTTTACGCGGGCAATGAAAGGAGTCAGGACCAGCCAGTTCGATTACGACTCCGGCCGTAAACTCGTGACCCGGGAATACGTGAATGGGAATGAAGAGCAAGAGCTCGTGGCTGCTCGAGTCGAAGACATCCACTACGTATCGCGGATTCCTGTCTTCGATTACTCCTTTTTTCTCCGCCTTTCCATCGATGACACGTCTCGGTGATCAAACTCGGATACATCCAATTTTTCCCAATCCGTCGAAAGACACTTTGTCTCTCGACGTACTTTCTTCTTTCTTCTTTTTTTTTTTTTTTTTTTTTTTTTTTTTTTTTTTTTTTTTTTTTTTTTTTTTTTTTTTTTTTTTTTTTTTTTTTTTCTCATGTGCAAAAAATACTTGACCAGGTCTTACTAGTTTCGTGAGTTATTTTTTTATTTAGGTCGGTATTTTTTTGTATTAAAAAAATAATGTGATTATATTCTCGTTTTTTTACTTCCTGATTCGTATTCGCTTCCGAATCTTGAAGAATGAAAAAGCTAAACCGCGCGACTTTGACGACCGTCGTAAAAGTCACCGCGGCACCGTGCGAATTCGTGGCCCTTCTCGTCCGATGACGAGCGAACTGGGTGTTACAGTCCTCGCTTTTCCGGATTTATCGCCTGTTTCGAGGCATCGACGACGCGTCAACCGGGTATGCGGCCTCGCGCTGTCATCCGCTGAATCGACGAAAAATCCCGGGAACCGATGGGGCTATTGGGCGCAAGCCCGTTTTAGAGCGCGCGGGGAACAGCTGGCGCCGATCGTGTACGAAAATAAAAGAAACCGATCGTCGACTCCTTTCGTTCTACGATCGAGGCAAGTGGATGAAAGCGCGCGCGCGCGTGCTATGAAAACTCCTAAAAAAAAAGTGTTACAGACTACTCTAACAATGAAATTCGAGCGATTTGATCGAAGCCGTCACAGCGGCGAGATGTCATTTCGTGAAACAATTTATCACTTTCTTTTCATAAAAAAAAACACGGCGTAAAAAGTGAAAATATAGTTTCAATATTGATCAGAAATTTCAAATTCAAAAAACTATGTAGTAGTGTAAGATATCGACTGCGCACATGACAAAGGGTAGCGATCGGCGCGCTTGCGGATCGTTATAATAACGATCAAAACCACGTAGTGCTTCGGAAGTCACATGGCGTTGATGAATATTCCGGAGCACTCGAGAAGTTTCCAGGCACGATGGATTTTCCGCCCGGGAATCCACCGGACGACTCTTGTTCGGAGCAGCGATCCGTACGGACGCTGAAGAGTCGTGTCGTTTCGAGCCGTGCCGATTAAGCCGAGTATTTTGTCGTCGTGTCGGTCCGATGGTATAAGCCGGTCAAAGCGCAGCACTCTGTGTGTCTTTGTGTAAAGCGAAGTCAAGTGAGAAGCGTGTAATAAAGATTGTTAAATTGATAATCGTCGAAAGTGTCGTTATTTGACTACCTGTCTCACGGTGTGGTTGTCGTCAGTGAAAAATCGTGTCGAACAAAAAGCCGAAATCGAGTCGAAGGTCGTGGCTGTTGTCGTCGTCGTATTCAACCGAGAGTTGAAAGTCGTTGAAAACATTTTCAAATATGTAACGGTTATATCGGTATAAATTATTTTACAGTAGCGAATGTTTTTTTTTTAAACAGAAAACGTAGAGAATTTTTTAACGTCAAAGTTTAACGTTGTTCCGTGTTAATACTGTGTTAGGGTTTTGAGAAAAGAAAACCGAGGGAAGAACGAGAAAATAAACTCTCGGCAGCGAGAGAGGGATTCGCAAGAAGAAAAAAAAATTCATTTATCCTGACCCCTTCCGACTTGCGTTCCATTTGACATTCCGCTCGTTCTAACTTCGTCTTCGTCGTCTTCGTTAATATACACCGCGCGCTCGCGCTTTGGTTGGTTGAAAGTTCAGCGAAAACGAGAAGCAAACGGTGCGGGGATCGCTTATTATGCGGAGAATATTAAAAAGTCGCAAACTTGTTGAAAATCCCAGACTTTCTTTCGAACTGCTTTCATATGCGTTTTCATAAAATGACCGTCAAGCGTCAAGCAAAAAGATCGGTAAGAAATCCGACCGATCGAAGAAATGCAGATTTGTGACGATATTATTCAACTTCCTCGCTTCGACATGTTGATCGCGTCGATGAAGATTAATTAGAGTAACAAAAACTCGTGCAAATAAAAGGATTTACATAAGAAAAAAACGTCGTTGTTGAGAGAAAAAGAAAAATTTGTGAAGGAAATTAGTAAATCGATCGATTACTGTATAAAATCGGTTGCGAGAGAGGAAGCGCGGTGTAACATTCGTGAAAGCGAGGACAATTAAAGTCTAATTGCCAACGACGAATATTATTCTAAATCAATAATATCGCGCAATCTGGTATCTATTTAGCGATCGCCGACGAGCGCGACGCAATTTGCAAAACAATTTACGTGTATTCGCGGGAGGGAGGAAGGGGGGAGGTCGCGCGGCGGGGTTGCGCTCGTGATTCATCCCTAATTACGACGGATCAGTCTCGCGATTGCGAGTGGCGGTTATAGGTCACCGGGTATCCAGCGCGCAAACCGGAGCTAGTACAGCGGACAATTATCATTCGCGACAGCGTGTTTCGCGATGTAACCGGATTCCTTTGATCGATAGATTAGCCAACCGAGATCCGCGGCTTACTCGCAATTCCGCGCCGCGCGGAGATTTACGATCGCTGCGACCGACAATGCGGATCCCCTCTTAATAACCGAGCTTCCCGCGCCATTCCCGACCCTCTCTTTGTCCTTATTACCTCTTCTCCGCCCGCGGGGCCACCGTTTCTATCCGCGCGCGATTCAACGCCGCCGCCTACTTCGCGATCCGCATCGCGTCGTAGATTCGCATTACCGGATAATGCGACAATTATACATTGGAGTTTATACCGTGTCGCCAGAGAGAGGTCGGCCCGGGAGAGGGGATCCCGCGCGGAAATCAAGCTGACAAACACGATTCCGGATGAGTAATGTGTTGTCGCGCCAGGCGCGCAAGAGCCGTATTCCAAATCCGTTCCGATTTGATCGGATCAGAAATCGATAAGCGAGAACGCTCTCGTTCTTGCTCGGCGGATTATCTCGATTGGCCTGGATTTATCTGGCATTTCGAAAAATACGCGTATTTCGAAGCACGCCGCTCTCTTTCTCTCTCTCTTCGGCGAGAGTTTCACCGGGCAATATTTTTATCTGTGGAAAAAGCTGCGTTAAAAGATGACGTTCGATCGAGAGCGCCGTTCAGAAAACAAAATTAGATCTCGAATCGTTCGAAATATTTCACGATATAGTCGAGATAGAGTGAACACGATGGATTTTCGAAACAGCGTTCTGTATCATTGATGTGGTTTGCTATACCGCTTTGTATTGTCTGTATGCGTGTGTGTGTCTACGTCGAAGCTTATGTGTTTACGATACCGGCGTCGTTTTCCAATGTATATGCGTATTTCGAGCGCGGATTATGGCAAAAGTGACACAAAGCCGGCTAATTACCGGCCAGGCTTAGTTGAATAGTCAACAGCGAGACTCGTAATTTCCTTCCAGGTCAGTCAACGCGATCGGTCATGGAGTTATATCCAGAATCAGCTGTCCAAATTACAACCCGATACACATGGCCGGTGTGACGTCAACACACAGGCAGATGCATGTAAACATCGGCCATGCTCGGCCGACTATGTCGCCGATGAATCATTCCTGAAGCTTTTACTGGAGTAATTAATTTGCGGTTGCGCCGGATATTTATTAAGCCTCCTCCTCCTCCTCCCCCTCGTTCCCCCGTCGATTTACGACGGATATATCCAGCGACGTACGTCATAATATAATATATCACGTTCAATTTTTTTCCGTTCATTTTTTTTTTTTTTTTTTTTTTTTTAGATTAATTCGAACAGTGGTTCCACCCTCGCGTGTTTTTTTTTACCGATCTTATAGCTGCCGTGACGTTGAATGTCGTGTTCGCCGCGATAACGCAAAAAATGGATCAACCTAAAATCGCCGCAAAAAACTCAGTTACATACTTTCGGACGATCGCAGAAATAATCGGGGAATGACGATCGATGGATGATGTTGGCTTTCTCACAAAGTGATATTTAATTTAAATAAGTATTAAAAAATGTACGTATACTAAAAAAAAATAATTTTGTGAAAGATATAAATGAATGGTGTAAACTTTAGGTATTGTTGAAAGACAATTTCGACTCAGAGGTTGACTTTTAGAAAAAAAAAAAAAAAAAAAAAAAAAAAAAAAAAAAGCAAAGCACACGAACTAAGTAAACTTTTCCCGTGGAGACGAGCTCTCGTTAGGTGTTAACGATGAATTGTGGCCAGCCAGAAAAGCATGGTTCTCCGTTGGGATCCGAGGACCATCGTGCATTTTTGCTCTGTACCTTTTAATAGGCTCTCTTTCTCTTTCTTTTTTTCTCGCGCTTTTCCTCTCACTTCGTGAAAAATGCGTGCGTCTATAGTCGGGGAGAAAATTCATTTCTCTCACAGAATCAAAACTCGTTGCGGTCGGTGACCAAACGAGTTAGGTCCGATAATTGGGTCAGTCTCATGCCGAGATGACCGGATCGACGGTAGATCGACGAAAGGGGAATCAAAACGCGTCAGATCTGTGTCCGACGATTTGTGTTCTCGGGGAAAACATACGCAACGAGGCACTCGCTCTTTTTTTTTTTTCCCCCTAGACGAAATGGCCCAATTCGCGCAGGAAATATGCGTTATGCTCTTCGATATCGGTTTTATCCCCGTTTTAATATTTCTTGTGGAATTTGCATAGCGCGGGGTCACGTCCGGCAGAAATTCCCGCGTTATTTCCGCGACTAGTGCGACTATCGCCGAATGAAATCACGAAGCACAATTCCGATTCATAACAACAGAGAGCGGGTATCCGGTTCGTCGCAATGTAATGTGATCGTTTCAAGTTTCTCGCAACGCGAGACTGCGCTCGCGCTAACAAAGAATGAATTTTCCAATTTTCAAACGTATATTTTACCCTCGAAATTCCCGATTAGCTTTTCCGGCGCAGCGGATGTTTTTTTTGTTCTTTAAAAAAAATTCTCGTCGTCGTTCGAACTCATTAGCGCAATCCCGACTTATTTTTACGGAGAGCGATTTTTTTCCGATTCTCTCTCTCTCTCTCGCAACGATTGCTCTCATCAAACTCCGCGGCACGTTCTTTAAAGACGTTCTCGAGTAACGACAATGATCGTAAAGCGTACCTTAATGAAGAACGTCGGTCGTCTTCGAGCATTTGCGGCTCCTTCGGTTCCTTATCAACATTAGCCAGTGAGACGCGAGGGAGAATAACATTGGCCTCTGGCGAGTAATATATCCATATTTCCCGTCATCCCTTAATGCATTATGCATAAGGGTTCGATATATATCCTGCGAAGGTGCGGTGTATAAGTGTTGAACGCGGTAGTATATAATTCGTGTGTGTGTATGTGTGTGTGTCTCTCGCTTTTGTGAGACCCTGACACGAGGCGCGCGTGCTACAATAACCGAGGCGTAAACTTATATACACCTGTGTGTGAGAAGCGCGCGCGAGGATAGTTAACAATATTTGATAACCGAATATAAGAGTCCCTTTTACGTGACCGCGTAATTGGCCGAGTAAAGAGGAAAGCTCTCTCTCGCTTGCATGACGAAATAAAAATTACAGCCGCTCGCACACAAGAGAACATAATAACTGAATTATCTGACAGATGAGCCGTTGTGTGTGTACGACCAATATTTGCGTTCATTAATTCTGCGTCGAGTGCTGCGCCAAGTATGCACGTTTGATTATTAACAAAGAGAATCGAACACGTTAAAAAAAAGAAAATAAAAAAATTAAAAAAAAAACACAAACTGGAGGGAATGTCAACGGTGAAATAGACTGTTTAAAACGCCATTAAAAAATTCCAAGCTGCTTTCACGTGTGGTATACACAAACACACGCACACTTGGAGAGATGATACTATTATATAAACATTTTATTATCTTACATTATATCCCTCGCGCAGAAGAATATTAATATTTTAAACGAACGCGCATTACCACGCAACGCCTACGGCGCGCGTACGCGATGCTAATTTACTGTTCTTCAGTAATGCATTTTAGGCATGATCGTACACACGATATAAATGGGGCGAGCACGTATATTGTGCAGAAGCCATTATATTACATCATCCAAATTTTGACGCGCGAACCAGTTTCGATCGTCACGTTATATATTCACCTTTGTTTCTGCGGCTGATTAATTCACATATTTTCCACTGCAAAACGCATTCACGCCCGAGCGTCAATAGCGACAATTATTGTCTTTCTCATTCTCCGATAAAATTAATCCGTATACAGTCCCAACAACGTTATATCATAATGATATTTTGAAAGTGGAATACGTCTTTTTTTCTTTAAATTTTATGCTTTGGTTGTTTTTTTTTTCGTTTTTTTTAATCCGATATAAAATCTCATTACTTAATAATTTTATATGTATGTAAAATATTTTCTTATGATAAAGAAATGGATATACAAGAGATATCTCTCGAACACTTGGCTTTCGAGATATTACCTTTGGCCGAACATTTATTTGCGAGATAGCAGTCAGCACAGATGGATTTTAGTAACGTGATATTTGCGAGTGTTATAAAGAATCAATTAAAAAAAAAAAAAAAAAAAAAAAAAAAAAGTTTTCCTATAGCGCACTAATTTGCGGAATGTGACCGTAATTTCAGTCAAGTTCCGTAACACAGTTTTGCGCGTGAAATGAGATATCTGACCAGATAATGTAGAAAATTTGGTTATTAAAAGATAGCGCTATTTAATTGTTATAAATCGCGGGCAAAGTTTATATGACGGCAATATCTATTACACGGAAGGAAAGATTGTGATCGTAAAACACTCTAACAACCATAAAAATAAAAAAAGATGAGAATTACGAAACAAAATAGTTTTAAATTGCGAATTCGCGAGTTTTTATCGAAAGAAAGTTATATTGATAAGCAACACAAAGTGTTTCTCCAACAAGAGTGTGCCACCTGTGTTACTTAAAATAAGAAACAAAAATAAAATAAAATTCGTCCGCGAAAAAAGTCAAAGAAAATTTAACTCAATCTCTATCCGCCAATTTTATCAAACACAGATAATCGTATTGTTCGAGTAAATATTGTCAAAATTTTTGCAAAATTGGAATATTTGATCTTATAACCAGCTAGTCGGATTTCGAATATTTCCATGGTACCTGTAGAGGTTTCCGAGCGACTACCTTTCGTTCTTTACCTACCCTCTCGCCCGCGTTTCCGCGGTTCTTCAACGACACGTATGTATAACTAGAAGTACGACGTTCCTCCCTGCAGGCGTAGTTTGTGGTAAGGCACTGTTGGCCCCGCGGGTGCCACAACTCAATTCCCAAGCATTTCGGTTGATTTACAGACCCGGTCGAGAGGAAGCAAAGAGAGAGGATAACTTTACCTCGCGCCCTTAAACTCTTGCTCACGTTCGCCAGGTGGCAAACAGCGTAGGTTCTTATGGTCCCTATATGTTTCTCTTGTCGACAATATCGCCTGTCTATCTTGCGCAGATGCGAGCTTGCATTATTCTTTCTCTCTCTTTCTCTCTCCCTCTCTTTTTCTCTCTTTCTCTCTCCGAGCGCGACGTTACATCGAACAATTGAGTTTTTAATATTGCTCGTCGAAATATTTAAAAGAGAGCTTATAAATATGTGAAAAATATTGAATTTTATTGCAAAACATTTTTCAGCGCGAAAAATAACGCATACAAATTTTAATCCTCAAAATTTTAATCTGAAAATCAAAACTATATAATTTATCGAAATAATATTGTTATTAAACCCTCTTGAGGGTTTATCGGAACGTTCCCTTGCTTATTCAACGGACTGTAACCAACCCCTTTTCCTCCGTGCAAAAGGATGGTCAGGATTCGGTTTAGCTTAGTTTTGCGACATAAATACGAATCCGTGGGATGCGAAGGGATGCAAAACGGAGAAGGAAAGGGTTGCAGGACAGAACGCGCGAGAGTGGGATGGACGAAGTGTGGGACGGGGGTTGGCGTGCCAGGACAGCGTGGCACCCCACTCCCCACGCCACCGCCAACCCCTTCGTCGACCAGCCACCCTCCGTCCGATCCCGCGCTCAATACTCACCAGCTCCGCGCCGGCTGGTACCGCTGCACCCGGACGAACGCAACGACTGCAGGGTATACTGGGTGACGATCGCGACGCGGTTAACTGGTACTGTCTCGATGTGACAAAATTGAGAAATATCCTATTCAGAATAAAAATTAAAAATCTATGCACACGATGTTATGTAAAATCGTAATTTACACACAGAGAGCCACTGCGCATCGAGAATAAAAACGACAAAAAAAAAAAAAAAAAAAAAAAAAAAAAAAAATATGTCGATAAAGATTGTTATTAAAAAAAAATTAAGCTCGGCATATTATTATTTTTGAAATAATTCAAAATCGACGTATCGGATTGATGAACGTCGAAAAAGAAAAAATTGTAGAAGTGATTTGTAGAACGATACGCGTAGAACGATCCGGAAGAATCCACGTGGAGAGAAATGATTTGTCATCGTCCCGTTTTTTCGACGGGGTGATATAAATTTCTCGGTGGACGAGGAGAAAGCAAGCGCGTTCTTTTCGTGAATGACGCTTCGGCAAAAAAAAAAAAAAAAACAATTCGTTAAAAATATCTGGCAGTTTCGCCCGGAGTGCACCCGGTATTGTTACTGATATTCGCGTTATTTGCCGAGACTTTCGCAAAAGCGGACATTTTTGGCGTAAAAGAAGCTCGCAAATTGCGTAACTTCTACACACACGCGCGCGCATTTAGAGACACCATTTCGTACAATTTTTCCGTTACTATATTCAGTTCATCAAAGGCTTGCAAATTGAAAACGTAAATCAGACGGTGTAAATGTAACGTACTCCAAAGAGAAATATTTTCGCTGAAGAGTTTCATGTACGAAGGTTAATATCACTGTAAAGGACTGGTGCCGCGTACTATATATTTACGCTAACGTATACGAGATAAAACGAAAGTAGAGCATGTTACTGCACGTTTTTTCGAATGAATAAAATACCATCTGAAAAGAGAAAAGTGTACCTTTCGTCAAGAATGCTTTTTTTTTTTATATCAACGCTTACGGTCTGTTTTTATGTCACACAGTTGAGAAATAAAATCGCGGCTTATGCATGGAAAAGAAATCCGTGAAAACGTTTGAAACCATCTCCTCCCCTCTCCCCGATAAACAACATTAAGTGTATATGAAAAGTTCTTCAGACACTCCGCCGCACGGTAAACACATTGATGCTTGCTCGCCGCGAAAGTTCACTTGCAAGTTTTTCTCTTTTCGTCGTCTTACCGCGTTTGCACGCGCGTGTTCTTTAACAAATGGTTACTTCTCATCGAACGTAAATCATGGTGCACCTACAAGATGCTGGCGAAGTCGTTTCTTCCTCCTCCTCCTTTTCCTCTCTCTCTCTCTTTCTCTTTATTGCGCGGAACTTTTGAAAATATTCATATCATAAATGAACGTCCGCCTCTGATTTGGACAGGCTCTTTGGTTTTTTCCTTTTATTTATCTCTTCGAGCCGTTATTATAATATTAAATTTTGAAAATATTCTCTGAATTCATAATTTAAGTAAACGAACTTCGATTTTACGTTCATTTCTGCGCTCACGCGCTGTTCCGAATCGCATTCACGTGATTCGCAACGCGTGATTACAAAGGAAATCGAGAAATCAATTCCCGCGTTTATGATCGAACCGTACGGGTTTTCAGGGCGCGAGTTATCGAGTTCTTCCTCTTCCAATTGATACAATTATACGCTTGTTCATAATGAACGACGGTAAAAATCACGCATCGAATTACACAGTAAATGTTAATACTTTAATAGTCGAAATCTGAGAGGAGGCACGTAGACCGTGAATCGCTTTATTCAACAACCGCGGTTATATTACTGAAAATGAAAAATGTGAGAATATCGAGAAGTTAATTACTATGCAAAGCGATAAAAAACGCGGACGGACGGAACGTGTTACACGAACAGAAAGACAATTAATTTATCCTACGTGTAGAATTGCGTATTTTTTGTGTATATAATAGGAATATTTTTCCGCGAATAACTGAGACACAAAGGTGATAATAACGTCGAATGTGTCGAGAGAGCGAAAAGTGAAATTGCAAGGCGAGATACCGGAAAAATAAAATTAAAAAAAAAAAAAAAACAAACAAATACAAATAAAAATAAACCGTAAAAAGTAGTAGATATAAAATGTTGCTTCCTACTATTGTTGATTTTGAATTAAATTGTTACGGGAATATGACCGAGGCATTTTAACCGAAGTTCCTCCTGCTCGTTCGCTCGCAGAAATCATAAAATTTCGTCGGCACAGACGACTCGCTTCTCTTTACCTTCATCCGTGAGATCTAGTCTTTTGACGACATTCCTTTCTCCAGCGATTTCTTCTTCTCGGTAATTACGGGGCAAAATACGACGAGTAGAGAAGCGCGCAATCTGAAAGGACGAGGAATGCTTGGTAGTCCAGTCTCAGAAAGGTAAGCGATTGCGGACGAAGGACGCGGGCAAAGGGAAGAGAAAGGGACGAAGGCGGAGGAGGACTACAGAGAGAAGAGGGAGAGAGCGAGAGAGGGCGAAAAGGTGGTAGCCGGAGATGCGCCGATGCACCCCGCAATGCGGCATAGCTCCTGATCCGATTGTGAGCGCAGTCAGCATACCGAGGCGATGTCAAAGGATCTCGACTAACTTCAGGATAATATCTATCGATAGCTGGCAGTCCCGCGAGGATTCGCGAGATGCAGCAACGACGACGCAAGTTTATCCCGACGCGATGAAATCATATCGCGTCTGCGGAAACGGAAACCCCGGGACACGGGAGAGGATTTTGTTTCGTCGCCGATGCATCTGCAAGACGACGACACGACGCCCAATACATTTGCAGCGCAAATGTGTGTTTGCAACGACATTTGCGCGATAAGAGGCTTATGTACGCGCGTGCTGCGACGAGAAGAGTCTCGCGTAACCTACGACGAACAAATTGCACAAAAAGTTTTTACTTTAAAGAAACAAGCGCAACCGAGCTTTCCGATTTTATGCCGGAGTTGAGAAGGAAGAATCGAATGATCGTTTCTCTCGCAATCCTCATCTCCGTTCTTCCTGACTCTCGTTCTTCCTTCGATTATTTCTCCCGGTCTTGTATCGTTTCGAACGAGTATTATAGAATACATAGCAGATTGCGTCTTACCGTCTTTCCCTTCTTCCCGCGCGCACCCTTTGCAAACACTCGCAGGAGAAATACCGTTTCTCCTTGCCCGGAAACAATGCGCGGAAGTAAACACTCGGTGCCGAGCAAGAATCCCCCGTATTTTAGGTTCGTATAACGGGGCCACAATTGAGCCACGTCGTCGTATCTGGCGGCCTGAATAGAACGAGCGCGCGGCGCTCTATACGGTGTCCTCGAAAAGTGGACACGGGACGGGGTCATTCCCGATCGTAGACAAAAGAAGGCGCACAAAAGGACGCGGCGGAACGTTGGAGAAGAGCGCGGAGAGAAGGGAGAGGGGGAGAACTCTCTCTCCTCGGCGAAATATCGAGGAGGGAAAGGGATAACACCGTCGACGACGGTGAGAAGAGGAGTGAGGAGCGAGGAGGTAGAAACCTCTGGTGCTTGGAATCCCGTAATTTCTGCGACAAAGCGAGCCGTCCATCTAACCGGCGCTAGGTGGCACGTTTCCGCGCCACCGTCGTCAGGGCGGAGGGTTATTAGATCGTCGTGATGAACGAGCCGTGCTGCGTGCACCTTGCAGCGCAACGATGTTGCAAATATCTACGAGAGAGAGGCCGTGTTATGTACGTACGTATAACGTACATGTTGCCGCACGTATACATCCACATATACCGTCTCCGGTCGGTGGGCGAGCTGTTGTCTCGGGTTCTCGCGCGACAGCTTGCAGCCACGATTTTAATTTCGCTTCTTACCTTGGAGTGCTAAACTCGACGAAAGTGTAAAAGCAAAAATTGCAAAAAATTACAAGTAAAAACAGAGTTTCAATTGAATCAATAGAAATTGTACACATCTGGCACACAAATAAAAAAAAAAAATGTTATCACTTCGTGAATCGCGATATAAAGATACGCAAGATGATAATGACGAGAAGCACAGAATGGTCTTATCTATATACGTGTGTAAAAAAAGGCGCAGCAAGTCACAGGAATTTTCTGTGAAAAAATTTACATCGCCGCTGATGTTTCTGACGCGTCGCGATATTACGCGATTTCGCGGTTTCTCGATTTTCCGCGCGATCCGATTACGCGCGAAACATCAGAAATTGGGTCTTTCAGGAGAGATGGGGCGAGCGCACCCGTGTAGCTGCTGGTTCGCGCGTTCGGTCGTTACAGCGTTCGATGCGATGCGACGCGTCGCCGTGAAAGAGTCATGGACATCCGGTACATGAATGACGTCCAATTTCATGGGACAATAGTTACGTAGTGTCTCGTGCGACAACACGAGGGCGAAGAGGAATGCGAGAGGGAAAAACGAAGACGGAAACAGATAGACGTGAGGCACAAGAGCGAGAGAGGGAGAGACGAAGGGGGGAAAAGGGGGAGAGGAGAATAGCGGAACAGATCGCTGCTGGCGGAATTCAGATGATAGAACCATAGAGCCGTAAAACCGTACGCCGATACGAATGGCTTTTCTAAAAGAGGGAGAAAAAGTCATTGCGCGCTGTGTCAACGCGATCGTGACCGATCGTCACCGACGAGCGCGCGTCCGTCCACCGGGAATCGAACGGTAATTTGCAACGAGAAGTTGGAAAAACGATCTTCGGTGGCGGGCGGCAAGTAATTTGCATTTTGATAGACGCGCGACTTTTTCGACGCCTCGGCAAAATTTATATAACGGCACCGAGCGTGAGGAGAGGAGGAACCATAACGCGATATAAATCTGCATCTCGATATAACGACGCGATAAATATCGCGAAGAGGATATCTCGATCGGCGAAACTGAGTTAAACGGTCACTCTTTTGCGAAAAGTAAATTTTCGCTAATCACAAATGACGATATTGTCACTGATCGATTAATTGGAGCAGATATCCATTTGTTTGAAGTGAGATTTTACTCAAAGAAATTTAGAGAGTGGAATTCGGTTGATGTATGTGTATACACACGCGCTTTATATCTGTTCTCGGTATCGCACTATTGCGATTGCATTAATGCTCTGAAATACAATTAAAATTTTGCCGGATATACACGCGAAAAAATCGCCGAATTTATTGCTGCGCTGCGTAGATGACCACGAGAGAGATCGCAAAAATTTTCTGAATTTTTCGCGGGCTACACGGTTATCGGTATTTTTCGCGACAGCTGCTGTTTTTCATTAACAATCTGCGCTATAATTCCGCTTTTTTATTAGCACGTTTGTATTTATCGCGCACGAGATAATGTTATCGGTTTCGCTAATTTCGCGGTTTTTTTTTCGTGTGGTGTTGCCACAACCCATTTTTTTTTTCAAATCGATTCTACCTCGACACGGGAAAACGTGTCCGACGCTATGATCGAGCTCTTCTCCTGCCATTGGAATCCTCCCAGAGAAACTGACGTGCATTATGCGCGGGAACACCACTTAGGGTGTCGACCAAAAAATACTGCCGAGACGTAACAATAGCGAGCTGTGGAAGGGAAACGAGCGACGATCGTCATAAATCATGAACCGAACACGATGGGTCCTACCCTAAAACACTGCCACGACAAGGCTACGTGTATATATTATACGTACCTATATACATCCTCGCTTCTCTCTTCCGTCCGAAAAAGTATCCTCGCGCGACTTATTATTTGCAAAAAATATCGGACCGAAACGTATCGATCAAGAATCGGTACCTACTTACATTAGCAGCGATCGAGTAATTAATCATCGTCGGTGGAGACGTGTCTTCATGTGCTTACCTGCAACAGAAAAAAAACTTTTATTATCATCGGTGTCATGTGTGTAACGTATCTTTTTCTGTGTATACTAGATCGTCTCGTTTTAATTCACGATTAAAATATTTGCTACACAAAAAAAAACACGTGGCAAAGAAACGCGTTGGAAAAATCTTTGCGTATAAAAGATCGCAAATAAGAGAAACAAATATTTATGCGTGTCTTCGGATTTTTGTCTTCGCGTCAGAAAAATATATACGCATACGGACTCGCGCAGAGATTGCGAAGAAATAGCTGAAAGGATCTCACACGTGTCGTTTCGACGCCACATGACGATGAGGTGTAAGGTCGCGACGGACGCGCGCGCGGGAATTCGACATGGAAATGTGTCGAGTAAATTCATTGTTCCCGTCCCGTCGTCTCGATTTCTCTCTCGCGAGGTGTTTGACATTCCGTTGCGTCTCTCGTGTGTCCACACCGTTGAACAAACTAAATCATTCGTCCGCCTCCATCACGCCTGGAATCCGGACCGGGATCGATTCGATTTACCGACCCTACCGCGCGCGTCTCGCGCGAGGTGTCATCGCGGAAAAGGTTCGACGCGCGTGGCCATTTCCTTTCTCCCGAAAAGTCGTTAAATTCTCTCGGAGCGGCAATAAAACTCAACGATAATATTAGTTTTATATTGCCGGGAGTCGCATTTGTTAATTGCCGCGAGTCGTGCGTGATGTGGAAACGCGCGTGCATCCGTCGCACACAGGCGGCGCTTTGTTTGCCCGATTATCACACCTACCGGTAAACAAAATAAATCATCTGACGTTTTCATTTCCCCACAGAAATTCGTGCGAGATCAATTCGTTCCTTGGCAAATACACACACACACACAAATATCGTCGTAGCGAGATCGATGGAAGATCGTTAGAAATACAATTTTGTTTCGTGGCGCCGGATATTCTTTCGGATATCCGCAGATCAAGCCTGTAATTGATTTCCTAGGAAAATCGTGCTCTCGTAAACAGAATAAATCATTCGACCGGGCATCTCGACGTGCACGTGCCAAGAGCGACGCTGAAATTGATTCGACGTTTGTTCAACGCTCGAACGTAATATCGTACAATTAGGACTAGATTATGCATAGATTACATTGCAAGACTGCGACAGATGGGAGCAAGATTGGAATTTTCGACAACTCTTTTAACGATTGAGTTCGATCCTCCAACAGTAAAATAGCATGTAGAACAGCAAAAAAAAAAAAAAAAAAAAAAATTAACGTTCTCACTCGCGCGAACATAAATTATTCATTTCAACGCGGCGTAAAATACTTTGCCGAGAATCCTCCATCATTCACGGCGTCTCGCGTTCTCCGTCGGCCGTCTGTGCGCGGCGTTAACTGATGACAAAACAGAAATGCGTTGTCAATAAACACGTTACACTCTGAGATTTATATATTTATTTCTATATTAGCAGAGAGACTTTGTATTTAACGTTTGTTTTCTTCGATCTGCGAAAGCGATCGTTCTTATTTTTCGTCTCCGATATATCGAACGACTACGTTCCGTACAAATATTTTTAAATTAGTAATAAAGAAAAGATATGTCGTTGCTATAAACAAAGCTAGTTGTTTTGTCTTTTTAATTCCAATTTAATTAACCTGTGATGTTATATATATAGAACGTAGTTAATGACGACTCGGTGTTCCTATCACTACAGATGTAAATTCGCGCTTTGCCAATAACGGCACGACTCTGTGTCTCTCCGTTGCCACGCCTTGCGAACTTCTCTCCCCTGTATAATTCTGTTCGTTGATCCTCTACGCGGGAAGATCGAAACAACCGGAACGTAAAAGCTTGGAATGCCGCCAAAATCTTGGGGAGTTTCCGGGTCGGGGATTTTATCGCGGCGGCGTGGACCGTAGTGACGAGCGCTTTAAAATGTAAGGAAAGAAAAAGAGACGCGCGCGCGCGCGAGCGCGGCGATGACAGATACTTGAAAATTCGTTTGTTTTTACAACGTCGACGGCGAGCCGTAACGCCGAGAACGTATCTACAGCATGTCTTGGCAATTTGTCCGTAAAAAAAAAAAAAAACTTCCCGTCATAAGTAGAATTTAAAGTGCCCCTCTCTTTAGCGCGAGTACCGTGGAAACTCATTACTTGATTGCAGAATTTCTACTTTTAAATATTAAATCCAGTAACGTGAAAAAAATCTAAATTTAGAGATTTATGTTGTAAAAAAGTTAGAGATTTCAAGTAAAAAAAAAAAAAAAAACTAGAACTTTTCTCTCTCTCTCTCTCTAAAATTCTTAAAACTTTTCTTTTTATACAAAACTTTTCACTCTCCAGTCCCGAGAATATTAAAGTGTTATTTTCAATAAAAGTTATTTCCGCGATTAAGCTTGAAAGTTTTTTCACTGTGAGAAAACACTGACGTCAGACCATCTGGGAAACATGTCATTAAAAGATTTCCCGAAACTGCACACACCCTGTATGCGCGCTCGATTCCTTGCCGTAAGACTTTTCCACCAAGACAAGAGGACGAATTCCGTTGTGAACGCTTCAACGGGGCCTCGTCACATACATACATACACACAAACACACATACGTGAATACTGCAGTTTTACGATTCAATTTCTCTCAAAATCCTCCCGAGTTTCTCGCATTTCGCTATTCCGGGCGCATCGCGGCTGCAGCGAGCAGCTTCCGATTCTTCGGAAATGTCGTCGTGAAAACGCGTGCGACGCGCCAAAAAATTGCAACGCATTATGCATCGACCGAGTGCGATGTTAATTTCAAGAACAAACTAGAGTAGCGCAAACTGTAATCGCGCTCTTTCAAAAATATAAATACATGTTTCCAATTTGTAACTTCTCTCTTAATTCAACATGATTTTGATTAATAATACGCTTAAATATCAAATGTTCCGCTCACGCTCTATCTTTCCGTTCTTTCTTGTGCCGACCAAAACTGATCGTCCAACACGTTGAAGGAACGTATCTGGAGAACTTTTCCCAGTTTATCCCAGTTATGTTTCTCATTTCAACGCGACGTGGTCGCGCGAATGTAACGGCGCGAGACGGAGCGATCGCACTTTCGAGGCGGCAAAACGAAAAACACGTACACGCGCGCGACACGTGAAAATTTCGCATATTACAAAAGTTCGAAACGGGGGGAGGGAGAGAAGGGGGAGTAATTTACTTGTGAAGGAAAACGCCTCGTTAAGTTCATATCCGGCAGCGAGCTTACAGCCACTCACGAGCGGCTCTTCTCTTGCTTCTCGGCTGTATCAACGACACAACGTGGCGGCGGCGTTTCGCCCCGCCGTCGTTGTTATCTCATGTTTTTACGCCCCCATAAAAAGCCCAATCTGCTTCAATAAGTTGGAGCACGGGCGAGATGAACGAGCGTGGCAGGCGAGCGCAGCTTCCCCTTCAACGCGCTTTTTTCCCTACCTCTGTTTCTCTCATCTTCGTTCTCTCTGTCTCTCGCGCCGTGATCTCTCGCGAGACTCTGGTCCATCGCGGCTTGACGCCCGTCGCACGAATGAGAACGGTATGAATGCAATAACGAGCCGGCATTGTCGACTCTTTTGCGCGTGATATTATCTTCCCGTCTTCGCCCGCGTCGTCACCGTCGTCGTCGTCATCGTCGTCGTCGTCGTCAGGTTTTCTTTCTTCTCCATCTCCGTTCCCGCTCTGTTACTCGCTTTGTCCGCCCGTCGGTTTTTATCTCGACCGACGATTATTTCGACGATGCTCGCCGAACAACGACTCCGTCCATCTGGCTGTGACGCGCGCCCGTATCTTCGCGAGGACAAGTCTCGTTTGCGCGTTTTCGCTCTCACGAAATCGCGCGACGGATTTAAGAAGAACAACCGCCGACGGGACAGATAATGCCGTCCCGTCGTCGACAGTCAACGGTACTTCTTTAACGGAAGTAACGGCGTAAGTTTGAGACGTGACGAAAAACCACGAGAGTCGCTATGTATTTCGGCGTATGCGAGCGTCATTATATGGGCGTATATATATACATATATATATCTTTTATAATTATCGTCAGTCGCTTGGTATCTTCCGTTTAACCGAGAGATGGTTGCTATCTCCGAGCTTCTGCGAGCTCAGTTTCGAGACTCTAAATGCTGTCAATTCGAGGCGGTTGGTTATCATTACTAAATTTTCCGCTCGGAACCCGCGCGACAAAGTAGCCTGTGACCCTCGACGACACGACACCACCGTATGCGAAAGTAGATGCTCGACTCCGGCCATACGCTCGAGTCTTTTGGAATAGATGATAGTCAGACCGGCATCCATGACTGCCAGGATCGGCCGGTCTACGTGGCCGGAGCTACAAAATCGCTGTTTTCCAGGCTTATCCCGACACGGAAAAGCGCTCGTCCTGTCTTTCTCTTTCTCTTTCCCTCTGCTATTTCGCCCCGGCGGACCTTTCGACCCACGAAGTGAGCTTGTTCAATGGAGAAAATACGTGCGCGCGCGAGCACGACCGGCGAGCTCGATTCGAGAACATAATCTCTCCACGGTGTCCCCTCTGTATCCCTCTGACCCTTTCCCGATATCGAGCGGCGCGTATTTCACTCTCTCGCGAATTATTTACGCGGATTCGATAGCCACTTGTTTTCTCCGGCGACTCGACCAGCACTGCTTCAATCCCCGGCCTCTTTTTTTTTTGCGACACGCGCTTGATAAATGTAACTTGCGTATTGATAAATGTTGCATATTTAATTTATTTATTTAGATAAATTAAATTGTAAGCTTTTCACGCACACATTTCTGGTTCAAAAATTTCAAGACTGCTAATAAGAGGCTAATAAGAGACTGCTAACAAGCACGAACACACACACACGCGCGCGCGCGCGAGTTATACTATTATATACATAAATTCTGGTTTTGGTCTTAAAAGGGGCTACTTGTTAATAAACGGAACGGTAAGAAAAGTGTATTCTGCCCATTCGTTACGACGGCTCGTTTCACCGAGCATCCACCGCGCTCGCGCGGATCCATGGTTTTGCTCGCCAGCGGGACAGGATGATGTACCGTTTTGCATGTTTCCGTCGTACATTTATCCCGCGGATGTCGGACGTTCCGTATACATCGCGAAGATGTATTATATTTGCGATACAATTCGAGATCCAAGAGAAAAGAGAAGTGTCTTTTTCTGTTGCGCACACACGCGAATATGTACGTAATATTCTGTGTGCTCTGTAAAGACTTGTCAAAACGGAACGTGTGCCCGCCGACATTTTTATGCGAGACGTCGTCCGTCGTATCCGGGCTGCAGTCTTTATGCGAAAAGAAGCGATAGGTGTTACCAACTATTTGACCCGGCACTAAGATTTTGATAGAACGTTCGCCGGAAGCGAAAGAAACTTTTCATCTGTCGCGGAAACGCGTTTCCCCGAGTAAAAAAGGGCCAGCACTTTTTCTTCTTTAGAACCGAAAGTTCGACGGAGGTATAATAGCAAAAGTAAGCTGACGGAGTGTAGTAGTATCGGATTCCCAAAATGTTTCCAGCGCGCAAATCCGAGAACTCGCGCGCTCCAAACTTCACCGCACTATGCTAAAAAGTTATCTCGATGCAGTGCCGTAACTTGCGATTTTCTTTCGTTCTTTAAGAAAGTAAAGAAACGAAACCACTCGTAAACAAAAGTAAATAAATAAGAATACCGTTTAGATGTGTTTTCTAAACTAAAAACAAAAGTTCAACGCAATAACATAAAATATCAACGCAAAAAAAGAGAAAAATGCTTGATCCCAACATTTCACAAATCGAAAAAAATTAAACACTCTCTCAGACTAAACTAAACAATCGGATTTTCGGATTAATCTCAAAAATAAAATGCGCGCAAGTTTGCCTGAGTAAAAGAAGCAGAATATATGAAATACGCAAATGATTGAGTTCGTTGAATGTGCATTCACCGCGGCCACAACACGAAAGTGGCGGTGGTGCGCGAAGCGGGTGAAAGTTGCATCAATATCTCCCGTATCGAATATATGCTTTGAAATTCGAGATGGAACCAATTTCGGATCACGTTGCGATTCGAGGCGCGCGGCGTGCGACTACGCGCGCATACCAAGAGGCGAACATCGACCTCTTTGTACGTGCGCGCGCGCTTCGTTCGGAAACTTGGAAGATCAAAAACTTAGAGAGATGCCGCGATGTTCGCACACGAACGGGACGCTGTATTTTATTTACCGCCTTTTCTTCGTTACACAATACGCGAGAGTTTATGCTGACTTAAAAATCTCGCTGCGTCATTTTCACGTTTCGTTTCTGAAACGTGCTTACACGATGAAAGTCGGGTGTCATTCGTTCGATCGTTGAAAAGGTAGCGGGAGAGCATTGCGGTATTAAACAGCACGCGCTGCGCGTATCAAGAGCGTAGAGAAAAATGGAGCGCGCGGTTTATAGCAAAACGTAACAAAGAGCGACGTCGATTTGTATAAATGTGAATCGTTTGCCGAGTAGATGCAAAAAAAAAAAAAAAGAGAGAGTGCCTTATCTCGTTTTAGCTATAAAATACATCAAGAACTCTTCTCTGTTTCGATATCAGATAGTTTGATTTTCAGTCGTTTCCCGAAAACGATGGATATTCTCGAGATCAAAAAACATTTCCTCGATTATATCTGCCGATGTCATCGCAAACCGGTTGTCCGTCTCGAGTCGGATTCATTAGACTTGATAAAGGATTACGTGACGGGAAATTACGCGGAGGGCGGGTGGCGTTTAACGGCAGCAATTAATGACCGCGCACAGGGCGCGCGACGGAACGGAGTTTCCTTGATTTACGAGCGGCAAACTCGTCGTCCAGAAGCCGCCATCGCGTGCGACAAAAATCATTTTCGCAAATTGGATGGTCCTCGAGAACGAGAACAGTAAAGCTCCATAATTCGATCGAGAGTTGACAGAAATCTATTATTTTCGACTTTTCACGATCTATTGCATAATTATAAATTTGAGTCGTTCAAATGCCGCGCGGAGAACTCTCGAGTCCGATGTTATAATTGTTTCTACACAGATAAGATGCGCGTCGTACTTGAATGCGGGCTCGAAAGTAGAATATCGTCATTAAATTGATATTTTTATAACAGCACACACCGTTTTGTCTATTAATTTAAAAATAAAAATAAATAATAGATCTAAAAAAAAAGCTCATCATATATATTTTGCTAGTTTTAAACATTTAACTGAACTACTTCAAAACGTATGTACTAAATAATCAATACAAAAAATTTAGTTTTATAAAAATATTAGAAAGAAGAAATATTAAATTGTGCGTAGGATATATTGTTGTTCTTTTATCTTCAAGCTACAACATCCGTCGCATTAAGCCCAAGGTATTGAGATATACAGAAACAGGCCTCTTGACAGTGAGACAGCAATATTGTATCTGTCTCCACTCGCGCGTGGTAAATGGAGCAAACCATCCAGAACAAACAAGGATTCGTAACTTCCGCGAGCGCAAGTTCGTCGATGAGCAGTCGCGACGCGGCGAATTTCGCAAGACAAACACGGCGGGCTGCGAGATTCGCCCGAGGACGCGTTTTACGTCGACAAGAGGGATGTAATCACCGCCTGTGATTAATTTCAGGTGGATCTTGTCTCTCGGGGTGCATCCCTCGCGAGTGTGCGAATCGCGTACTCCGCATCCCGGAGTGTTATCGCGACGTGTTCGTTAGGCGATATAAAGGATGTCATCCGAAGAAATCTCTTGCGTTTACAGTGCTCGGCAATTAACGCTAAAGCGCGTGGGTGTCGCCGTCTTTATCAGATTTTCTTGTCACGTCACTTCCGGATTATGATCGCGATCAACTGGACAGGCGACTTTCGCAATTAATACGGGACGGGAGATGACTATTATAGTGGCGGTTTATAGCCGAACGAGCTGCTGCGAGCTACTCCCTAAAGAATCATCCTTTTTTTTAATTACGCGTTTACGATCATCGTCTTTTGAAGTTAAACAACTGTCGCGAGCTGGCAGACAGAAGATTTTATTTATGTTGCCTTCAACACATTATCAAAAACTTCAGTGAGAAGATACTTATGTAGATATTTTTAAATAATATTCGAGAGAGCTTTTTTATATATTTCTTCGTTTCTCATAACTTGATTCTGACAGTTGCTTTTGTTGATTTAAAATATTGACACACTTCTTCTTCTTAAGAAGGAAATATTGATCTTCTTGACTAACAACATCCATAATGCTTGACATAACGATATCCAATGTAACTCGACAGCAACCGCAGACCGAAGAGGAAATGCCTGAGTCTTAGTTTACCCGAGAGAGATACATCATTTCATTGATCGAAGAGGCCTAATCGGCTGTGTGTCAATGCATTCAAGATGGATCGATGTAGATTACATACATCGCGCGCATTCTGCCGCTAAAGCTTACACAGCTGTCTAATCGCTTTGGAAGCCAACCGCGCGCGCACGCAAAACTATCGCAGAACTTACGTTCACATAAGAATTTTTCTTTTTTAAAAATTCACAAATATACCAACTATTATTTGAAAGAAAAATAAAATAACAAGTAAGTAAAAAATAAAATAGTTTGCGATGTACAAATCAAACGCACAAAAGAAGGAAACGAAAATCGCGAAGTTTCACCATTTTATTCATAAACATGTTCACATTATGTATGTTTCTATCAGCTCGATCGATGTTTCAGGTTTTGTTTCTCTCTCACAAAGAGTATACGTAAACAAATTTATTTTAAATTGCTCAACACAAGTTAATCATTTTATATATTGCGAATATATATATATATATCACACAATATTCCAAATCTGTACACATTATTAACGCCGCGTGCAGTGAGCTGTCTCTCATCCGCGCGGCGATTAATAATTTTACTTGCCGGAGTATCGAGCGCGATGTATATTAATTAATTACCGCTCGTTCGATACGTCGTTTCATCGGCAAAGACGACGAACTGATTGGTTACGCGTCGATGGACCAAAGATGGATCGATGCGCATTACGAACGTCTTACGCGCATTTGATGTCCGCCACAGATACATAGTCAATTAATCTGTTGCTCCTGTCGACGATCTTCTTCCCTTCAAAGAAGGGAAGAAGCGAGAATATAAATTCGCACGCTCTCTCTCTCTCTCTAGCGCGAATCTGCACAAAACACGTTTTTTTCAAAATACGTACTCGCGCAATTGTTGAATACTTGCGTATGTCCCGCGTGCAAATTTCCAATAAAAAATAACAGGCAGCTAGTGTACCTAATTTTTAAATGAAACAGAGAATTCGATTACTTTGTATACGTCGCTCGTTGACAGAAGGTTAACAGACGGAGCGAGTTAATTTTCTCTCTCGCGTGAGACATATTTTCTCTTCGCGTCGTATCGTTATATTAAACAGTTGTAAGCAACGCGATTTAGCTTGTCGTGTGATAGATGCGGTTCGGAAGCCACGGGCGCGATAACGCCTCGGCGGATTACGGCGATGCCGCTTCAAGGCTTATTTATTCCATAGCGATTGCGACCTGACATTACCGGGCGGTAAAACAGAGGGGTTGCGATATTCAAACGTATCTGCTGAATAATAACGCTATACGTTACACTTCCATATGTCGCCGTCAGGCAACTCTCGGCAGTGAAGGAAACGAGTCGAGGCACTGACTTTTGTTATTACATTGCTGACAGGACGTATACTCGCGGCATATGTACTCGGATTCGCAGGTGTGAGCGCGTATATATATATACATGCACACACACATACGTATTCGGCACAGAAATATATATGGAAACCCCCCGTGGAGCGCCGAGACTCGCGCGTGGACTTCCACGCGGTCTGTGAATATTCATACATCTCGCTGTTATTACACATCGGTCGACCAGGTGCGCTTTTTGTTCGTCACGACGACGAACGTCGGCCAGACATTGCCACGATCACAATGCGATCGATAAAATTCACTCGCGATCACTTCATCAAACGACTTCGCATCGAGATACAGCTTCGATCGATCCGATCTAATCGGTCGCAATCGGAACACGCGTCTTCTTGGACACGCGCGTGTCCTTGTCGCAACCTCCGGAATTTTCAGTCGCTATCGCGGGCGCACCGCTGCGCGAAGGCAATGCCTTATCTCACACGTAGATAGGGAGACCTTTAGGCGAGGCGTGACCTAGGTAAGGCGAGGGCCGATATAAATTACGAGCACCTTACACACGTGCCTGATATATAGGATACCTTCCCACCCTACCTCGTTCCGTCGCAAAGCAGTTATACGTGGGGTGCTCCGTCAAAAGCGGGGCGTCTAAGTGCGCGTAACGAGATCTCGGGTAATGTGGCACGGATGGGAAGGAGAAAGGGAGGAACTGTTGTTACGGCCGTAATCACCGTAACGTATGCCGTGCGGCTTGCGTCAATGTTGACTCCCGTGGTCACGCATATGTTCAACCGCCCGGCGGATCCTTCCGGCGCGCGTCCCGTCGTCGTCTTCGATTTCGCGGGATTAAAGAGATCCCCCATCGAGAATCCGGGACACCGACCGCCTTCAAACGCGTTTATATCCTTGAGAACGATCGATTCCCTTGTGCGTCGTTCAGCGCGGATGCGCTTCCGTTCTTTAAAACCGCGCTGCTTTTGATCCGATTTATAGTTGTCGGTCTAATCAAAGCAGATCTTCGATGTTTCACAAGTTTGTTTTTATTTTTGTTTTTTTTTCTTTTTCGCAAGACTGCTGCATACTCCACAAAATATTCTCGGTACAGATTACGCGCTGTTTTCCTCTCGCCGAGAGGATGGGATTACGATCTTGGCGCGCGAAATTTGCGCGCAACTGCGAAAAAAAAAGATGAAGCTCTAGTTTTACGTTACGGTTTTATGAAATAATACACGGCAGAGAGATCGTTTCTCTCGGCAGAGACGCATAAAGCGAAGCATAAGTTACAACGCTACTCGTGACGTTACTCAGCTTTACGTCTTTATGCAAAGCCGGCTACTTTTTTGTAACAAGCGTCATAATTTCCGCCGTAAAAAAAAAAGAACGAGATAACTGCGTGGAGCAGCTCTCGCTTTTTTCCGCCTCATCTTGTACGCGCGGCGTAAAATTCCATTTATCTTCATTGATTATCGATTTATACATTTCGACAATAGAGAGCGCTCTTAAAATTTGAACGTAAAAAGTGTGATGTGAAATATTGAGTTTCTCTGCTCTAGTGAGAAAATATAAATTATAAAAATGTGATGTGAAACAAGAATTACTTAATTTTCGCCGACTTCGACGTAACTTCGGCGTATCGCGCGACACAAAGATCGCGACAAAATTAAATATGATTCACACAACAGCGTCTCATTAACACACGAAAATCTGATCGCGTCAGATTGAGCCCTCGACACTTGAAATAACGCGACGGACGCGACGACGTCACCTTTTCACGTGTTATCCCGAGGGAAGACGGGATCTCCTAAACGCAGACGATTCTGCGAGCACGCGATCGTCAGACGCGCTGCTCACGCGATGACTCATTCTTTTAATGGTTGCAGTTAACAAACGGCGTTTAAATGGCTGCCGTAATTACTTCGTTAAAGTTATCGCCGTGATAACATTATTATCTACGTTTTATTGTGTGTTGCCCAAGAGTGAACTTTTTGACGAGCGCTATCGCAATTTCTTCTGACCCATTTCGCAAAAGCGGAACGTTAGAAACAACGGAATTTCGTTGCAACGTTCCCGGGAAAGAAGGTAACACAGTTAATTTAATGCGAGAAAAACATACATACATACACACTCACACACACTTTTTATCTCGCGCAATTTGTTTGCCGCGACACGCGCGTGAGAAAAGCCAGGGAATTTTTAAATTACGAGAGGTGGACCGAGTCGAAGGGTAATTCGCGGTATGCGCCTTAACGATGCACTTTAAGCAGCGCGGATAAACTCGTTATTTTCTTACGTCGACGAGATGAGTACACAACAGCCCGACCGCTGTCGCTGTAAATCCGCGGGACTGAAATATTTGCGAAATATTTCCAAGCGCGTATGCACGCGCGGCGGAGAAGAGATCGCATCTAAAGTAACACGCGATACGCCTTTTTGTTGGCGTTATCTCGCGGACTAGTATGCAACGAGCGTGTAAGCGTCGACGCGCCACTTTCTTTTCCCGCGATGCACGTCGGCAATTTTTCCGTCTCTCGTATGCTCGCGAACGCGGGCAAACTCGCGGGAAATAAAAAAAAAAAAAAATAGCATCTCTTGCTCGTGAAAAATACTGCGAGAAACATATATCGCACGTGCGCGCATACACACTTACACATATGTAAAAAATATTAAGTAATCTTACTTACTTATTATATACGCATGTATACAATATGTAAACACAAGAATAATAATTTCTAATTTTTACATCGCACATGTGTTCCCTCCAAGATCTCTGCTCGCGTAAGTAATCGATACAATCGAGTTTTCTCATCGGAGAATTTCCCGTTTTATTCGGAATTTTACATAGCCGCTATTACTCAGAAATTGATATCTGGACGACTACAAGAATATCGAGACGATGTTTCCGGTAGCAGCTGTTCCGATCATTCGCCCCGACCGCGCATTAGAATAAACAGACCGCCGTAATATTCTTTTACGGCGAGGTGACCGGCGAAACATGGCCGCCCGATTCGCGCGAGCAGCTCTTAACTTCGCTGGAGATGATGACGATAACTCGCTTGGAAGGATCTCGGACTTAATACGCGCGTGATCCTTGCGTCGCGGGTACGAGGTCGGCACTATGTGCGCGCACCAAGTTTCGAGCACACAGCTTTCGACCTCCGCATTAGGGAGAGAGAGAGAGAGACACCCGTTTAATAACCAACTCCAACGTCGTTCCGATACACAGCTGGTCAACCTCCGAACAAAGCGTCCACTTATCCGCACCGACCTCGAGCCACTTTCCGGTTATGATGCCGGAAGTGCGGCCGTAAAGCCGGTGTGCTTCGTACGGATCGTTCGCGCCAAATTGGGGCATTTCTATTTTACACACATGCACCTACCTACCTACCTACCTCTCTCTCTCTCTCGTCGTGTCGAGAAAACGGGACGAAGCTTGCATCGGGAGGACATTCGTGGCTGCTCTCTTACTATTTATCGTGTGCACAGAACGCGGAGTCTGCGTTATTTCAGCGGCGTTATCCGCAAAGTATGCTCGACGCGTCGGCAGACTGACTGGTTATTAGTTTTATCGGTTTAATGAACGTGCCTGCGCGATCGAGCGGGAAAAGGAAGGAGGAAGAGGGAGAGAGAAAGAGGAAGGAAGGGAAGAAGGCAGAGAGAGAGAGAGAAAGAGGGAGAGAGGGAGGGACGGGTAAACGCTTGGACGGAAAATGGTAAATTAGGTATGTATAAACTAGCGTATATGAATATTCATCGACGTCTGCGCCGGGACAAACGTAAACACGGCGCAATATGGGACGACCTAGAGAAACCCAGCCGGATCATGCATTATTTATCTATAAAATCCAATATATTCGTTTACATGTTATAATTTCGCATTATAATTTGTATCAGCGTGCCGCGTGTGTGTCGTCAATCACCTGCTAAACAAAACACGCGTTAACGCGCGATGTGACACAAATAAACAAATTTTACTTTTACGTGTAAAATATTGAGATTAACACACGTATATTTGAATAATCGACGATATACCCGTTGTATTGTTTTTGCGGTGACTTTGTGAATTTGTTATTTTTCTTTTTTTTTTTTTTTTTTTTGATATGACGTCATATGTATTGCTTTATTCCGCTCACGACGGAGGAGATAATACGGAAGAAGCTTGAACCGCGCAGCGCTCGTTCTTAATACACGTCGACGTTTCCCCGCAAGCTTCCTCGGCCGTTATTCCGGAGATGGTGTGGCGCCGATACAGCCAGCGGCTTGGAACGAACTATATCCACTTATCCCGCAAGTAGCCTTCCGTTTCACATCGTCGGGCAGAGAGCTGAGGTCGCGCGCGCGATGAATTTCGCGAATTAGGACGATCTCAATTTTACACGTCGTAAGTTTTTAGTTGACTCGAAGCGTCGCCGAAGGGAGAAACTCCGTCTCTCGTTTGTGCATCGGTTGATCATCGCGCGCGCACACATACACATACATACATACAGTCCTTTCGTCGTAAAGAGTGAAGATAGATGTGCGCTTCGCGGAGCGGGACGGAACGGAGGCGGCGGTTTGCGGTTTAATTTCTGGTACAGTCGATATTCCACCCGAAACGTCCGATTCGAAACCCGAGAGAGGAAGAGAAAGATAGATAGAGAGAGAGAGAGAGATAGAGAGAGAGAGAGATAGATAGATAGATAGATAGAAGCTTTATTTTTATAGCGCTCTGGGATGCTCCCCTCAAGCGCATCTTGAGAAACATATA
>QVOA01021264.1:0-25931 GCA_014825685.1 Pseudomyrmex cubaensis
TCTCTCTCTCTCTCTCTCTCTCTCTCTCTCTCTCTCTCTCTCTCTCTCTCTTGCTCTATATCTCACTCTCACCACAACTTACCCTCTCCCTGTCCCGTTCTCTCTCTGTCTACCGTTCTCTCTCCTTCTCTCTTTCTCTTCCTCCCCCTTTCTCTCTCTCTCTCCCTCTTTCTGATACAATCTGTCTCTTTCTGCGTATTTGGTCCTGAACTATCCGAATTCCATTTCCGTCCAATTACAATTCATCCCCGTTTCAAAGCGGCAGTCACGCCACGTTCATTTCGCAAGCGCGCCTGCCGCCAGAAGCAATCATTTCTTTTCTCCACACCTCATCTCACCTCCCTTTTCAGCACGGTCACACACTTCGTCTTCTTCTCTCGCCTGTCTCCGCTGACCGATCCGATAATGATGAACGTTCGCGATTCGAGAGCGCGAGTCACAACGTATAAACCTCACTCGCGACAATGCTCGGTATGGCAAATGGTTGAAAAGCGACGTGTCATATTTGTGAGAGATGTTAAACCCGATAAAGTGCACAATCGATACGGTTAACGCAATTAAAATGGACGTGCGATCGAGTCCGATCTCGTGAAAAACGAACTATTGATCGCCAAAAACCGATGAGATATACATATTTGCCCGTTTAAATATTGCACGTGACGAGACTTAGGAGTAAATACAATCCTAGATATTTATACGCAAATATAAATATAAATATTCTAAAATTGTTCTGAACGCGTATTTTTATTTATTTAAATTAAGAGCGGCGCGCATTTATGCGTAAAGACACAAGATTGCGCACCTGTGTGATAAGATGAGAAGCATAACTAAAGTGGAGGCGGACGGCAGAGCGAAGTTTAAGGAGTTTCGGATGCGAGGGCGAGTCCTCGCGAAGAAAGTTTCGTTTTGGAACGGGTGAGAAATTAAGCAGATGCTCAACGTTCAACACCATAAGAGACACTTCGCGACATAGATTTTTCTTCAACTTCAGTAAACGACATAAGTAACTAGATCTTCACCCACCATTGCTTCTCCGGAAAAGCGTAAGAAGTGAGGTAAGAAGCGGGGATCCTTCTCTCGATACTTTCGCGAAACGTTGCTTCGGGCGTATTCATCCAGAAGAAAGGCGTTCCTCGAGCTACAAGACTCTCCGTTACTCTCATTACACTCCTCCCCTCCCCCCCGTGAAAGTACCTTTTTTATGCCCCAGTAGCTAATCTCTCGAAGATCGATAAGCTCGAAGACGAAACGGAGCAACGGTGTATACAAATAAAATGTATACACGGCTACAAATAACAATTGATTTTCCCCCTAAACTCTCTTCTTCAACAGTGCGTTCGTTGACGCGTACATACATGTTCTATCGATAGAAACAAACAAAAAAACGATAAGCAAGATTTTATTTTTATCAAAATAAAATTTTATTTACGCGCTGTGCAAATTTTTGGTGCAAATTACGTTTTTTTTTTTTTTTTTCGAAAGTTTGTTTGATGCAGCACCCGATTTGTATTCTACTATCCGATGCAAACTGTTTTCCCTTTCAGAGGATATGTTTGTGCGAACGGGCGATGCGCCGGCTTCTTTGATCATCGCGGTTTTTGACAAGCGATTGACAATTATCGCCTCCAGACAAACCGGTACCTTGACAACATAATCGTTTGTAGATAACATTGAACTTTGTTTCCGCGACAGTTACACACACGTGTGTACACGTGCTTTTTTTCCAAATACACAGAAGCGCGTGGACTTCAAACATCCGTTGTCTCTCTGAATATTTTATAAAATAAAAATAATTAAGAGAGAGAGAACGAGAGATACTTTTTTCATTATACGAGATGTAAGGAATTATATAACTTTTTATATAAACACAATTTCAAATCAAACAAAGAGACTACTAGAAAGAAAACTAAGATGTTAACGTGAACTGAGAAAGAGAGAGAGAAAGAAACTGCGATGCCTGATTGACGGATCAGAATTTATCGCGTCGCTTCCGGTTTTTTAACTCGCGCGAGACACACGTTAATGCGTCCATCGCCTTTAACATCAACTTTTTGATCATAATGGGGCTGATCAGAACTCCCGTTTCCCCCTCTGTTTTTTTTCCTCTCACAGGCCAATTTATCGAGGACGTATCGTTTCGTCCAATTATCCAATTAAATGCCCACGCGACCGATTCATTGCTCGCGTCTTTTCTGAGAAAAAAAAAAAAAAAAAAACGGCGAGCGAGCGAGCGAAGAGCAACGTTGATTGGCTCGCCCACATATCCCGCGCGCAGTCGTCCTTTCCCGTTGTCCGGATGATGATTGCGCTCGGGTAGATTATTGACGATGAAGTATCGCGCGGCATTGTCAACCTCACCGTGAATTATCGCCTCCCTCGGGAACGCGAAATCGAGCTACATACAATCGCCGTTCTTGCCGTCGGCGCGTAAACGGATCCGCGATACCTATCCGCGTTTCTCTCCCCGGCGTATTGTATTGGCAATGCCGTTGCGCTGCGTCCAAACTTCGGTCCTCCGACCGAATTTGCGGCGATTGTAAATGCGATTTCGATCCGTGGCGATGTTGACGCCTAACATGGCCGACAATTACCGAGGTTTCGGTCGGAGATTCGCAAGGTTTCGGAATCGCACGCGCGTTCGGCGTTTGATAACACGCCGGGATTGATACCAACCCCGATTGGCCTGCTAATATGTACGCTGAAGGGTTTGACGACCGCGAGAACGAGGCGACGACCCGCAATTGATGCCTTTTGAGATCTCGAGCGCGATAAACGGCCGCTACATCATCACTGCGCTTGCTATGTTGTCGTTAGCGTATGATTTACCGACTTACTCCGGAATAAATGAACTCGATGAGAGAGAAATGACTTTTCAGAGAATTGCAACATTTAACACGCGCGAATCACATTTATATATAAATTTCTATATACATTTGTAAAATGTATTTCGATATGTATTTCGAAATATTATATTTTATTTCTGTGTGAATATAACGGCATTTAAAGTATTACATATCTCTCTCAATATAAATTTAATAGGATTCTCTATTGCTACATTCATGTGCGTTTGAATAATCTAAACTTACCTTTACACGTCGATGAGACTGGTAGTGTGGTTTTGGCTCCGATGTCAATTTGCAAAATCTGTAACAAAAATATCAAAATATTTAGTAAAACCTTTGGATATAGGACAACGAAAATTTGTCAACTTCAAAATTTTGTATTAAAGTATGTTAAAAATATACACTTTAATATTTCGATATGTAATTATATATGCGACTTTAATATTACAACACAAAATCTGCTTAACAAGAAAGAAAAATATGAAAAAGTGACGTTACGTCGGACTGATAAAATATAATATCACTGTTTTTCATATTTTCACACGTGTACAACCGGAGTTTTCCGAGTATCTTCTTTAAACGGCTCGACGATTATGTGTGACAAATCAATACAGGAGCTCCGTACCCGGTGGTGATTCTCGCGAGTACAAACTCCGAAAGCAGAAGACACACGAATTGAATTCAAATGAAGCTTTCCGCTATGCACCTGTGCGTGAGCGTAGTACGTACTCCGTTTAAACATTCATGCAAATCGTCTTCGCGTCGCTGTCACAGAACCCGATAACATCGTGTTAATTGAAGTTTTCGTCAGAAAATTCGTTACTTAATGCGTCGAAAAAAAAATCTCATGGTTCGTTAACTTACTTTCCAGAATAAAATAACTAAGGTAAATGTTCCACACAATTGATTGACATTTATCGAAGAAGATTTAATTATTAGACGTGTAAATATTAATCGTAACAATTCTCAATGTTTTAAATATAATTTTCATAATTATTATATTCTCTAATTTCATATTTAAATACACGTTACTATAATTATTTCTGTCATAAATCTCCTAGCTAGCGATACTTGTCCGGTCATTGAGAAGACATTTACCTTACAAGTTTAATTTACGCGTTGGAGTATAAGCGCGCGAGTATTACGTAAGCGAGTTTTTAAAATCGTGTACTAATGCGTAATCCTTGACATTTTTTTCTGCTCGCAGCAAGAGCGACGCTTCCAAAAGTATAACCGGGTCAGAAAAGAGTATTTCGCGCTCCCTTTGTTCTTATCTAACACAAAGCTTCTTTGTGTATCGAATATAAAAGCTACGCTAAAACGTTAAAAAACGGCACGAACGTTACGTTGCCAGATCGAAAGCAATACACACAAACACACACACGCACGCATATTTTTTCGTTCAACGCTCCGACTAACAATGAGCAAAAAACCATTAGCGTAAACAGTGAGATCTTTATATTACAAAAAGTGCAGAGTTGCACTTTTTCCATCTCTGGTAGACTTGCAACGTAACAATTAAACTAACAATTAAGATCCTACGTCTTTTTTTACACGCATGCGCGTCAGTAACAATCAAGAGGGTCAACTAGCCGCGTCACTTTTTTGTCGGGTAATCTTCCGAACTACGTCGTCGATTCGTCGACTTGCTCATCCATCCGGCGACGCATATAAAAGGAACGTAGCGAAACGCGATCCAGAGCATTGTGACACGACGTATGTGTGTCCGCTCTTCTTTTGCGCGTCGACATTCTCTCGAGCGATCGATCTCGCGCGTAACGCATCAAGCGTGTATAAGAATCGCAAGGGGGTGTGGGGCCCGCGCCGTCGTTTCCTTCTCGAGCGGCACGTACGACGCGAGAGATTATTCGTTCCTCGGTTCGCTGGCAACGCTATAAAAGATGTCGCAACCGGAACAGAGCGGTAGTGCGCAGTACGAGAAGGACATGTCGACATCCAAGAGCAGCTCGTTGCTGCGTCTAAACCAGGAGGGCTCGGCCGACTGGCAGGATCACGGCGACAGCGACTCGGAGGTCAGCGAGACCGACTTCCTCACCAAGGGCGCCTTTCTTCTCACCCCCAGCCACGAGCTGAGCATAGAGAAGGCCGCCACCATCTGCGAGAAGATGAACTTCCGGTGAGAACCACTCCGGGGACCCACCTCGAGATGGGAATTTCTTCCTGGATTTCAAACCGCTCGATGAGAAAGAGAGAGAGAGAAAAAGGGAAAGAGAAGAACGCTAAACCGTACTCCGATAACTATGATGAACGAGCTCGAAGTGTCGTCGATCGGTTTTTCTTTTTTTTTTTTTTTCTTTTTTTTTAGTTACTTTATCTCGCATTTTGCACTCGCCGATTATCCTCCGACAAGTTTATACTGCCATCGCGAAATGATACATGTGCGCGGGGGGCAAATTGAAGATCTCGAAAATTTGAAAATATCGTGTAAAAGGAGTTTGGTCTTAACGTTTTTTCTTTATGTTAATTAATCAAAGTGCGGTGCGAACGACTGGACTTTTTCTATCGCGAGAAGAAAAAAATTGCTTCTTTCATTTTTTTCAAAGCTGAAATAATCGGAACAATAATGCGTGTGTGCACATTTTGAGAAATAAGAATTGCGAACACAAGAATTTTTAACTACACAATTGTTCGTAATTCTTGCACGGATTGCAATTACGTACCTAACGTTGAGTTTCTTCAAAAAGGAGAGACACGTTCACAAAAACGGGGAATAATACGTTAAAATTTTTTGGCGCCCGCATTGACAAACGCTGTAACGTCTAGATTACTTAGACCTTCACTTAACTTAATCCGCAAGAGATCGTAAAGTGCTTTGCGCCAGAATCGGATCTAAAAGTAGTTAAGTCAGCTGGCGCGTGTGAAGTAGTAGAAGCAGTAACGGGTCGGACAACAAAACCATTAAGCCAAATTGTGTCCGACGTTGTGTGCAAACTTTTTTGCGTATCGACAACGAGCTCGTGTGCACACAGGCAGGGATTCATTCGCAATTAAACATCGGGCTGTACAACTTTCAGCCGCAAAAATTTCTCTTTCTCTTTTTCCGTATCGTATAAATGTGGAAAGTAATGATCTCTAAAATATTTTTGTAAAATTATTTTCTCTCAAACTTTTTTTCTTTGTTTTAAGTAAACCTTGTAAAGTTTTTTCTCAAAATATTCTCTATAATGTTTCCCCGCATTGATTCTAATCATTATGAAAACAATTTGTTTCACGATCCAGAGGCGCATTTTCTTTGACGAAAACCGCCACCGGCATTCTCTTCAAGTTCAGCAACATCGACGACTTCCAGGCGGTGTATAAAAAGGGGTTTCACAAAGTGACGGGCGCTCGCTTCTACAAGAAGGTAGATACGGTGGAAACCAATTTTTACGACCTCGCTGCATCCTCAAGAGAAATCCGCATTTTTCGTCTCGAATAACAATCAAATTCTCGCGACGAGAGATAACCTTCTTATAACGCGCGCGAATGTGTGTTAAAATTTCTACTTTTGGACTTCGTGCGCATCAGCAGTTGCTGCATTACACCGTTAGTAGTCCGACGACCCTTGGCAAAGCTAAAGTACACTCTGACGCACAGAGAAATATCCCACGGTGTGCAACTAATCTCGGGATCTGCATGGATTCCACGCGCTCTCGTGGCACAAACACATGTTGCCGATGTATATATATATATATATATATATGCAACAAAGTACAAAGGATGCTTTATTCGCGCGAAAGACAACGAGAGGATATCTTGACAGTAATTTGCGCGAGAGCTAACTCGCTTCCGCATTCATCCCGGGAATTCGGTTATCTCTCGGTGCTTCGCATGCTGCATTTCCGTTGTTCGCATTAATTCACTATTAAATAATAAAAATCGTTAAACACTATCCTCATTCTCTCTGAGTCTCTCTCTTTTCGCTGCGATCGCGTTCCTCGCGCGAAACAAGCTTGCGACTTTTTTTTTCAATGTTATTTAGTTCTCGCGTGTGGCGTTTTTTTTTTTTAAACGGAACAAATGTAAGAAGTGACGTATATCGCAATTGCATAATGTGCACAGGTCGCTATACCGTGTAGACCGGCGAAGATCTTCACCGTCTACGTTCTGGATGTGCCCGAGGAGTTGCCCGAGGACGATATTAGGCACGCTCTCTACAAATATCGATCTATCGTCGAAGTAACCAGGCTACCCCTCAATACGGGAACTGTCTGTGAGTCTTCACGAAAATGTTATTTTTTTTTCTTCTCCATATTTCTCATATCTCTCGCTCTTTCTTTGGAAAACTGAAAAACGACCTTTGACACACGTATGTGTAAACACGTATCTCGCGTGTAGACGCGATAAGAACGCGGAAATCTCTCTTTCTCTCCGCTTTCTCGCGATTTCAAAAATCCTTTCCCTCTCTCATACATATTTGAGTGTGTGTTAAATCTATTTTCCCGCAATTTAAGACGCAATTCCCCCAGATAGCGATATTTGTCTTATCTCGCGAGGAGAAAGCATCAGTTTGATTAACCATTTGATTCAAGTGCGTTCGCATTACGCGTTTCTTTGCGTCTCTCGCGATAATAAATCGTCGCGATTTAACAATTTTGTGCTTGACGTGTGCTATCGCGGCGCACGCGCGTCAAAAAGCCGCCGCTTTTCTGCAACCCGTGCAATAAAATCGTGTGTTAAATAAATCAGTGAAGGCCATCAATGACAAGCTAAAGAGCGACGCGCAGAATCTGAACGAGCCTGCCACGATTTATACGGGGCCACCGGTTATAAGGGTTACTCTGGCCAGCGTGGAGGAGACCTCGATGTTGCTGAGCCGTGGTTTGGATTTTTATGGGGCCACATATTTCCCCACCGAAACGCCCCACACAGCCGCTCAACCCCTCGCCAAATACAAAAACAACAGGTGGGAAGTGAATTCGTTCGTGCATGCCTCTTCTCTCTCTCTCTTTCTCTCTCTCGCTTGTTGCGACCGCGTGATACACACACGGCAATGCGCGCGATCGCGTTAAAAATTACGCATGGCGCCCCCGATATCGTTCGTCGTGCGCGTCGACCGATATTTATTACATCCCTTCTTCCTTTCCCCCCTCCCGGTATTTATTAACTATTATTGCGTCGAGACCGCGTCCGACGATCCCCGGTATAATGGCGGTTGTTTAAAGCATTCATTACTTCCGAATTATACACAGGATCTGCTATTATCAATTCCATCATTCACAGTGCGGTCAAATTGATTCCACATTTTTCATCCACACGAGACGTACGTAACTCGTAAAAGATACTTTTTAATTTAAAATGTTCCCCCGATCTGGTTATGTGACGATCGCAATATAAAAACTATGCGTGTCTATATGTATATTAAAAAATTCAGATTCGCAGGCGCGGTGTATATATAAATTTACAGCACGCACATACATTTGCACTATTTTAAACTTTTAAAGCAGCTTCTGAAAGAACACCGACGGCGGCGCCATTACGCGATTCGCTCTTCTACCTTGCTACGTAATATCTTTAATGGAACATTGCCAATAAAACACAAAAGGTTTGCGCGCGCGAGCATTAGGGGGGAAACGGATCGGCCGAGAAAAAAAGACGAGAGGAAGAACCCCCTTTCACGTGTTTCGCCATTGCAGATGGATCGAGCTGGCGTCGATCGGCGCGGGACAAAGAGTGAGGGACCTACTTCCGGTCTTTGACAACGCGGGCTTCAACAAATTGCCACCTCCGGCGAGCCGTGTAATAAAACCGCAAAGAAACTGACACGTCCCCCCGGCCGGCACCCCGAATTCTTCGGTCGCCGCCGCCGCTGCCGCCGCCGCCGTCACCGCGATCGATAGTGGCGGCGAATCGAGGGAGGACGCCACCGCGAGGACGATGCCACGACCCGTCGACGTTAACGCAGACTACCTCGATCGAAATTTCGACGGTGACGCGATACACTTCGGGCGATTTTAGTGCGACTGTGACCCTCCATCGATCGCGTTTCGGAAGAAACGGGGTCAGCCATTGTGCATTCGCGAGATATGCGGGAGAGAGAGCACGTAGTTGTTGGAACAATCGGACAATCAAACAAACGTGTCGGAATCGTGACTCGAGCCAAAAAGAAGCGCGTGATTTTTCTCTCTTTCGAAAAGTGAAACGATTTTTATCTTTTCTCGAGGAAAAAAAAAGAAATGTTTGCAAGAATAAATAAATATCTAATTTTCATTGCGCTTGTGTGTGTGTTAATATTGTTTGAGTTATACGGTTAAAATATATATAAGCCTCTTCTTCGTGCGCAAAGTGTGCGCACATCTCTCTCAGGTGTGCAACGCGCGACCGATGGAGGGTCAGACGTAATGCGCGAGGAGAAACTGCATCGCACACGGGCTCGTGGAACCCATTTCTCGACATGCACACGCACCGGTAAGATGCACCGTGCCGGTTCGCAAGTCGACGTGACTTCTAATCCCCTTCTCTCTTTTTCTAACGTACAGCGAAGGTTCCTATTTTCTTGCCAGCGGAAAGGTCAGCGCCGCTGTATCAACCGCAATATGAAATTATTACCGTTCCTATCAGTCGCTTACTTTTGCGCCGGTCACGCGACTAACATACGTTACGTTAAAACTGCGCTAGATTACACGCCAGAAATTAATCCGCCGACAACAAGGATTTTTCACGGACTACATGCGATTGAACGTACAAAAGTGTTTGAGAGAGGTAACGTCACATTCGCGATTTTATTTGTTATTGGGTGTCATTTGTATCGGGTCAGAAATAATTGTTTGTCAAAATAATGAATAAAAATAATTTATTGCAATTTATACGCAATCAATCAAGTTTCATACTTAATGATCCGATATCAGCACCGTTCGAACGACAATTTTGTGACCCAACTGATTGCGTATAAATTCTAATAAATTATGTTTACTCATTATTTTAACAAACAGTTATTTTTATTTAATTTTATTTCGTGTTATTTGAAAATTGTATGGATTGAATTACGTGACAAGTACAAAATGGAAATATTATATATATATAGAACATACATATATATATAGAAATACAAAAGAAATGTGTCAAGAGGATAAATCTTAAAATACAAGATCTTTTCCCGTTTGATCACAAATTTAACATTACTGCGCGCGCACACACACAACGAAATATATATTTAAACGCAAATATATATTTAATCCATTTCTCTAATAATGCGTTAACAACTATTATCGGTTTCACTTCGCAGTCAATGCTGAAAATTAATATTTATGAATAATGTATATTTGTCACAGCAACGCGTGTTACATGTGACACAAATTTTCAAACCCTTAAATGTTAATAAACGTTTTACTATTTACGTGGCAACGTTATGAAATAAAACCGTGCTAAACAGATCGCAGTGGTTATCTACATTTTGTTTTTATCATCAATTTCGCTACAATTATTATTACTGCGTATAAACCTTTTATCAGTAATTTTAAATAATATTTAACGATCGAAACAAGTGAAATGGGAACTTCATAAATTTCCAAACTCTTTCACCGATTTCAATATCGTGTAAAAAGCGTATGAATTATCACATAAAGAATTAACAATTGGAAAATAAAGAAACGTAACACGGAGGGAGGAGGCGGAAAACGATCGAACGAGACAAAGACGCTTTCATCTGTTTCTGCATTTGAGCGAATCGCCAGCACGCGTTCGTACGAATGTCTCGCCGCGAGAGAGCTTTTTTATTACGGAAAAACGACAAGTCAATAACGATGAAATTCACTTTGTGCATGCAACGTACACGCGCGCGCGCTTATTAGGATATATATTATGCCGCCCGTTACGTAACTCGTAATATTCCGTTATACATAAACGTTCCATTGCAATTACGTAATGCTCGCGCGGATGGGACGTACTCGACGGCGGATCGTGATATATGCAACCGGGTTTACCACTCGCGTGAAAGCCATAACGATGTTACTGCCCCCTTATTAGAGGGGAGGAGGAGGAGAGGAATTACGGTGTCCCGCGTGTCAATGTGTCGCGTTCACTTATCACTTTACAGTACATTTACCTCAGAATTCTTTGCGCTACGTACGTACGTGGTACACGTAAATGGCGAGACACTCAAGTGGGTCGTAAGAAAAAACATTTCAATAGAACTTCTCTCTCTCAGTTTCTTGAAACCGATCTTCGCGCGACACCTCCGCGTGACTCAGATACGCGTAAAGAAGAAGAGAAACTGTTGTCACGAGGTATGTGTCACACTTTTTTTTTTTTTTTTACGAAATAAAGATTATTTTCATTGCCGACGAGGAATGATAGGGGAGAGAATAAAAGGTGACGACGTCGCTTTTAACAAGGCGAGAGACTTTATCAGGAAAAGAGCCCCGTGGAAAGAGAGAAACTTGGCCGCGATGAGTGGTGGTCACAGGAGGGTATAAGTAATTCTCCGAGAACGCTATTACGTCCTGCTGCGCCTTCGCTCGGGGGACGAGGGCTATTTCAGCGCGTAATATGAGAGAGGGTGGATATGGGAGGTGGTAAATGTCAGCTATGTATGAAAGAGAGTGCCGCCGTAGAGCGAACGTGGCGCGGACATAGCCGGGGTTATCCGCCCGTGGCAGGATGATGGGGACGGGGTGGAGGGGAAAGGAGGGAAGGAGGGTTATCCAAGGCCGTGGCAGGAAGCTCGAGGGACCGACGATAAATTGTGTGTCTTCTGAAAAAATCTCAGGTAACTTAAAATATCGTACATTTTTTGTCACAAACATATGAGGGAAAACGCCATCGCAGCGAAAGAGAACGGTGCGTCGCGCGTTGTCCCGGGGACAACGTTATTCGCTGTTTGCGGGTTATTCGTTACAAGGTAAAAGATGTGCGATTTATCTTCATACGTACGTGTACGGCACACACACACATCTCCGGGAAATATACTTACGCAAATCCGCAACCGAATTAACGACGTTAATACACGGAGCGCGCAACTTTACAGACGTACAATTGAAGACTATATCATCGACGACGAGTCTATGTACAGACGGAGATCTAATGATGTAAAATTAATAATACATTTTAATTGAATTATTTAATCTTTACGATAATTTACTATGTAATAATAATTTAACTCTATCTCACAGCGTATACGCGTGATGTGGAAATTACACGAGTTTACTTTTGATTAGAGCGCTTCGTTATAATGTTTGCACAAGTCTTGTATTAATATTTAATTAAACACAGATTTCCCTTACATGCACAATGTACTCAGTTTGTTTCATTTACGAATATTATATATATATATAATCTCTTGACTTTTTGTATAGGAAAAAAAAAGCGCCCTTGTGTCCCTCACTGAAATGTGTATTGTGTATAAAAATACACGCGAAAGCAACTGCCGTCAATTTAGCGACTCCAATTTTGAGCGGAACGCGACGGATTTTCAGGACGAGTTAAAGTGAGAAACCTAGTTTTGTTAATGGCGGTAACTTTATTTCGAGAGGACGAAGCCCGAGCGCGGTCAGGCTTCGCTCACCAACAAGTGCCATTATCACCGCCTCTCGACTCTGTAACCATAGACTAATTTCGCTTGAAGAGTCCGCCGGACAGTTAACCGGTTTTTTCAGTCTCCGTCTCCGCAAATTCCAATTTTACGCGCAAAGAAATTTCTGGAAGTTAAGTACGACGCGTAATTACGTTTTCTCGGCGGCGCGGCGGCCGCGGTGGAAATGGTACGACGCGGTCGCGGGAATTAACAAAACTTTCACCGGACACCGGTCACAGCGAACAATGTTCGAACGTGTAACATTCTACATCCTCTTAGATTGACCGCCTATTGTATGCGCGCTATTTGTTTTTATTTTCGCGAAAAATACGCAAAATACGCAAACGCGCGAAAAAACAAATCTCTAACAAAGTACCTCGATTAAACGACGTGTGACGACTAAACGAGCGAGAGATAAGAAAACGAATCATCGGGGCGAAAACGCGGTAACTCGGTCGAGTCGAAATCACCGCGCCGCCGACTCGACTCGCTCGCCGGAACGGAAAGCGTGTCGGAATCGATTAAAAATGTATGCGGAACGTGTGTTAAGCAGCAGATACTCGAGGGAGAGCTTCGGGGGATCAGTCCCGATGGAGCGAAGGAGACGGCCCTTTCCGACCTGCGTTTATCAAACGAACGACGAGAAGAGGGAACCCCGAGGATCGATGGACGATCGAATGGGGCTTCGCAATGCTGCCAGGCAAGCTCGAATATTGCAAGCAGCCAGGCGGAGGGAGAAACAGGAGGGAGACGAAACGCCTGGTAAGCAGCTCTGAAGGACCGTTTCCTCGAAGCTTGCGTTCCTAATCGCATCGGAGTCATCTATATTATTACGAGGCTCCTGCGCATAACCCCCTGAGCGCACTGTACACGGTTGCAAAGGTCTCAACCTACAGTCGACCTGGTCTGTCCTCCCTCGCCCGTAAACCCCGCCGCGTCCCTTTACTTCGCTAACTGTATATCCTCCTTCACCCTCATCGCTCGCAGCAAAATCCTTCCTCTCTCTCTCTCTCTCTCTCTCTCTCTCTTCGTGCCCTACGGTCAGCTCCAACCCCTCGTCCTGCGAGAAGCTTCCGTCGTGCACGTGATCCCCGCAGAAACCGAGGAAAATTACCATCTGCGCAGTTTTCGGACTCGAGAATCCGTAGATTGTGTCGCGATCTTGAGAGAGGCAATATTCCAAAACCTCGACTTGAAACGAGCGCGATATTTTCCGCGAGACGCGTATATTTTACATAAAACATTTTCTCCACAAATTTTCCCTCGTTTTCCGCGATGATATATTTATCGCGTCAACATTCAACACGTGCGATTTATATTACCGGGGACAATTTGCTCTTTTCCGCGTAGAAATTTTCCGCGCGTACATACATGCATACACACGCGTGTAAAACATGTGAAGAAACGCGTTTATTCGTTAGCGCGGATTATTTTCATGTTGACTAAATTAAACTGGAATACGTTGCACGCGGTTCACGACGAAAATAACGGGGAGGAGAAATTAAAGAGAGAGAAAGAAGCGGGGGAAGAGAGAGGAGGATCAGATTTTCCACGTCAATGTCGCGAGACAATAATCGATACGCTCGTTCCGTCTACCGGATGTGGTCGCACCTGTGTTTTTATTACATTGTAGTTTCGCGCCGAGTTTAATTAGAGATTCCACGGGTGGTAACCAAGCAATCTATCTGTAATGTCCCGCGGCGTCAACTCTCGTTTTCTTCCCATCGGTCGACTAATTAAATAAATATAGGACACGCACACACGATGCACGCGCGTGACGCGATCGATATCGAGTTCCACGACCTGGTTGCGCGACACACACACACACACAACTACCACACACTAAACGCACCCTGCTGTTAGAACAAATCAAAAACCCGAAGAAAAACAAGAGACGAAGTATGAAGAGGAAGAAACGAGAAACGTGTTTAATTAGAAGTGTTTGTTCTGTAATCAGAGAGAATGTAAGGAGAAAGCTGTAAGTCTATTTTTATCGCCGCTAATTCGACAGCTTCGTGAGATGAGTTTCTCTTTATATATAATTAAACAAATTCACGCGCGCACGCGCATATATTTGTTTTTTTCGACATTTGGAACTTTGTTTATGCGCGCGTGTGTCCCATCTATCGGCATTTGTCGTGATTTAAGATGCGTTAAATTATCGCAGCGCAAATTCCGAGAAATATTGTCGCGAACTACAAATTATCGTCTTATTATTTTCCCCAGTCTCTTATTTTCCTTATAAATTAATTCTTACCTTAATTCCCTAATAGCGTAAATCGTCGCTTCTCGAGGCGATGAATTTTTAAGCGCGCCCGGTTCCCCTTCTTCTATCTCATTGGCTTTTCGACTCGCGGAAGACCGTTATTATACTCAACTTTCGAGGCACATCATCCGCGAGATCCCGCTAGAGTAAATAAGCGCGAAGAAGGTGGAAAAGAACCGGGAAATGCGCGAGAGACCAAGAAGAGACGGGAAGGGAAAAAGAGCGGGATTAGACGAAGGGTCTTTTGCGCGAGGAAAAGGTAAGATGCGAGCGGAAAAACAAGGAAGAAGCGAAGAAGGCGACGAAGGAGGCGGAACGGAAAGGAAGGAGGTCAGGGAGAGTGTCTCCGGGATGAATATTAAAATGTAAAGTTCCCAGCAAATTAATCGCGTTAACGTCAGGACATTTTCTCGCGCTCCTTTTTCTATCTCTCCTCCTCCTTCTTCTTCACGTGTCCCTTCTCCTCCGGCTTCTTCCTTCTTCGCTGACCATTCTATTTTTTTCTTCTCTCTCTCCCTCCCATCTCTGCGCTCCGTTGCTCCTGAATATTCATTAATCTCGCTTGCCTCCGTCGTCCGTCGGAAATGCGCGCGTCTCGAGCGAAATATAAAAAAAGAAAGTAAATCTCCTTACGCGCCGCTCCGGTCGGCACCTCCGACGTCTTCAAGCTACGTCGGGACGCCGCCGTCGTCGTCGTCGCCGCCGCCGTGTGCATGATCGCCATAACGAAATTCCCGACGCGTTCCGCGTTGATATCGTCGTGAGTATGAATGCTGGATTTACGGTGGATACGTGTGCGGCACCAGTCGCGCCGCTGGATTCGTGTTCGGAGTCGCCGCGCAGAATTTACATGCTCATTAAAGAAATGAAGTTCCCAGTTTACGGCTTGGTTTACGCGAGAAGCCGCGACAAACACGTTTGCCGGACTAACCGCGGAACTTCGCAGTTGCCCGCAATGTGACGAAAAGATAAATGAGCCGCGTGTTTCTCGCCTCTTCGCGAGAATGCGCGAGAAGGTAAGATATAATGAAACTAAACGAGAGAACGCGGAAGAAGCGCGTGGAAAATACGTTTTCCGAGTCGCTAAGAAAGATGAAGATACATCTATAAGTGGATAAAATATTTTACTTTTTTTTTTTTTATTAGAAATACGCGCTATATAAACGTCATCTCTTTCGAGTCTTGACATTTTGGCAATTCGGAAATCGGATTTTTCGCGATATTTTTTTCGCGCGTATTTTAAAGTGCTCGTGTTAAAATTTTGCTCGCAACTCTCTCGACTAGCAAGCCTTTATTACGGCATCCAGTATATACTGGCAAAGTAAGGGTGCCCCCTGACGCCACAAGTCAGCCACGAGCGAGTTCCCGTCGTGGTCCCTTCGTCGCGACCGATTTACCGCAAATGGTTGGCCGCCAACCATTCCGGCCTCTTCAACCGCCAACTGTTCCAACGAGACATAATATTATCGCTGTGTTAAGTGCATTTACAGAAGTGTTTGGCCGCGCGGTCTTCCACCTTTGCTGCCGCGTACATGTACGTGCGCGTGAATGTATTGACATAAGAGGAACACGTGCGAAATGTGGGAGACGCGCGCGGACACACACACACACACACACGAAGCAAACTTCGTCGCATCCCTTGTAATCGTTTTAAATCCTCGGAAGAAGTTACGAATTGAATTTTACCGTCTGGCAAATTAAGTTCACAAACGACATTCTCGCACATGAGAGTTGCACTCTAATGGGTTTTAAGACACATCTTTAACATTCGCAAGTTACATGTTAATTAAGACAAATGTTCTGACATTTATTAAAAAAAAAAAAGAGATAATCGGCGAAGGTTAAAAAATTATAATATTCTATTTTTTATTGTTAAACGAGACGCACAACGTTCGTTGAGAAAACCTTTAGAAGCTGAAAAAAAAAAATCTATTATGTAACACGCATAAATCTGCATCTCACACCTTCGAATTACATGACAGCCAGCCGGTAGCGCTGGAGGAGGGAAGGCACACAGCGGCGCGACACATTTGTGAAATCGTAATTGAAATTTATTCGTTGAAAGATAAAGAGACGTTCATTATGGACGGGGCTTTGTTACTGTCCTCCCCAATTATGGCGGCCTTTGTCGTCAAGTTTGTTAAAAGCCTGATCGCGCGCGCGTGCCGCTGACGCGACGACAATACCGATTGTAAATGAAGAGACGAGGTCAATTCGATATGCATTACTTATCGCAATTTACGTTGATCGATCAGAAATTAAGAGGTCGCCGTGCAATTGGGAATAAACGAAGAGAATAATAATACCGTGTGTGTTAATTTAATTAAAGACAATATAACGAGATTATATATCTGAGAAGAGAAAATAGTCGGAAAGAAAAACGCGTTGCTAGATTATTGGAAATCTATTTTCTTATTTAACTTAATTGTCAATTTTCTTTCTCTCTATCTCTATCTCTCTCTGCTTTCAAACATTCACAGCTTCCATAGTACACAAGTCTCGCAAATACGCGCGCGCATATGCAATTTTTCGCTACACAGAAGCGAACGAATCTACGTACACATCTTTGTGTGTGGGTTAATTAGACGTAATCTCATTACCGCCTTACGTCCGCGATATTTCGCCTTTGTGTCTCTGCGCACGATATTCCGTAAAATTCGTTTATTTTATTTTATTTATTTTTTTTTTTTTGGTTTCTTCTCGCGTTTTTCTATAAATATAATTAAATCAAACGTCATTTCAAAAAGTTGGTTGGCCAGAGGGATTATACGCGAGGATCGCAGCGCGAGCATCCGATTGACTTCATTCCCATTATAATAGCTCGCGCTACAGAGAAATAGCATTAAAAGCGCTTGTCCAAAGCACACAGCGGGGCGGCGCCCGAGCACACAGGTATAGTGACCCGATATGCAGAAAAAAAAGTGATTATGTACGCGCGGTCGTGCACCCCCGCGCTATCGTGCGTATCCCCTTCGGAATTCCACCCTATTCCGCGTACTTCCGAACACATCGGCACGTATGCAAATCACGCGCCAACGTTTAAATCGCATCACGGATCTGTGTATTACCTCCGTGAAACAGAGGGAAAGAGAAAAAAAAAATATACAAGACGGAAGAGAACGAGAGGAGGAGAGGCAGAGAGGGTGGAAAGGTGCCCTGAAAGGAAACCAGGGGGAGAAAATTCCGCGGACGTAACTCGATACACCCGTCGTCATATTTTTACGGACGCTGAAACGAAACACTTAAAACGCGGACGGCGCGGCGGTATATACGCGTTATTACATCTACGCGATAGATCACACTAATTGCGGTGTACAGCGAGAACGGCGGGTCGCTCGTAACTTACGCAGTCCGGTTACGAGCTTACGAGAGCCGCGCTCGAAAACGGTTCCCCTCCGGCTCTCTTTCTCTCTCGGATACGCGTCGCGCTAATCTGGCGAAAATTATACGTGAAATTTATTTTTCTTCGAAAAAACACACGTGCGCAAATGCCTTTCCTCCCCTCGCCATCCCTCGTGATTTATAAATAACGGCGGGCGCAACTACTACTTTCAGCGACTCGCATCACGATGGAATTTTATCTGCGACTGTCGTTCACGTTTAAAAAAAAGGTATAAAGAGTCACGACCTCCGACCCACCCTTCTGTGCAATTTTGCACGTTGAAAACGCGGAAATTTTGGCCGACCGATCGACATTCGCAAGCTTCCGCGAGGAGGAAATTTGGCACCGATGGATGGTAATAAAACGGTGCGTATAGCGTAGGACAGACAGCTGGAATGGTCCGCTTCAGCATTGTTGAACGTTGAAGTATGTAAAGAGGGTGGAAGAGGAAGCGCGATGTCGCGAGTTTATGTCCCGGGAGAAATGTCTCTGAACGTTTGCGAACAGCGAAAAAAAAAAAAGGAAAACAGAAAACTCGCGATTGAGGCGAATTATTGGTGGCATGAATCCTTGTGTTCCGAGCAAAAATACGTTGCGAACAACCCTTGTAGAAATTTATTACTGGCGTGGCCGAAATAATATTTGTTTCGAGTATTGAAATCAACACAGAACGGTGTTCGGTCACATCAATGATAAATTTCTACAGGAGGGATGTTTTCACGAGAAAACGCGTGTAAATTAGGTTTTTGTTTTTTTTAACGTACAGAAATCACTGCCGTGGAATATAGAATTACTGTTGTTACATAATCGGTTGAACAAACCGCATTGGTAATGGAAAGCGGTAATGCACGATCGCACGTGTCATCATGAAAGTTTCATGTGCTTATGTGCGCATACGGATCCCGGGCTCTCTCTCTCTCTCTCCCTTTCTCTCTCTAACAGGGTTAGTAGGTATCTATATACTAAAAGCTTTGTTATGGCAACCCTCGGCACGCACGATGATTAAACCCTCCGCATATCCACCTTCCGCCCTATCCGCGAGAACGACGCAAAAGAACAAACACGCACCGACAGCAAAAACAATTGATCACGCAAAGATTAATTCATCTAGAATGGAGTTCATCGCTTCCTCTTCTTCGTCTTTTTATTGATTTCCTCTTTTACGAGGAGAAAAATTGATTTTTATCAGATTCGATCGGTCTCTCTCACTCTCTGAATACTTTTCAGAACTATCAAACATCTCTTGAATGCCTGTCTAGAGATAATTGTTGAAATCTTTTGTTAGAAAGATTTCAAGTAATAGAGATAAGATCTCTGTGGAAGTTAAAAAAAACTTCCAATTAGTTGATAAGGAAGGAGATTATTCTTTCATGTTCTACATCGGTAAAGTCAATCTCCTTCTCCTCTCTTTCTAAAGCTACGTTGATTGACAGCGAGAAAGCGCTACTATCTTTTCTTCTGCAAATTTCAAAATATAATAAATTTTTTTGTTGCGCCAAAAAATATTGGGGATCGCTAGTTGGACAAGTTCGATTTTAAAGCAAGATCATACGTGATTAGTTATTTACGACGAGTCTGTTCTAAATCGTCTGTTCTAAAAAGAAGCTAGGCAACATCTAAAAGAAAAAACTATGCAACTCTTAATAACACGAGAACGTAACATTATAATAAAATAAAACTACCTACAACTCTAATGTGTAACAACGTACAATTTGCAATTAATCGAGAAGCGGTGTTAGATCGGCTTTGTGCAAGATTACAGGACGAGTGTGTATAACGCGGGAATCATCTCAATCCGCGCGCGCCTCTTATGCATAAAATTAACAACATGCAAGAGGATTTCGCTGCCTGAGTATACAAGTGCGAGGCATCAGCGAGCTCCGTTCGCGATGAACCAATTGAAGTTGCACGCGGTTCTACGCGCGAGATAATATGCATTAACCGACCACGTCAAGATTGCACGTAGATAATGTACGAGTAACAAGAGAGCAATGGCGTAAAGACGGAGAATCAAACCGCAAACTTCCATAGGTTTACCAAGTAGTCGAAGATCTAGCAGTTGAATTGAGTTATTTTGCTATAAAATCTACGAGGTAAAAATCTGCGAATTTACAAAGCGCTACTCGTCTATATAGTGCTATTAAATTATTAATTTAATAGCACTATATAAATATGCTATTAAAATTATTTTAAGAAAGAGAGGATATAATTATTGTTTTTTTTAACACACTGAGATGTGCGCAAACTATAATTTTTATCTCTTATCGAGATTATAAAAACATCCTAAATACTGTGAAAGTTATATTAACCATAGACAATTAGTACCAAAAACTTGTGCGCTTGTGAAGTCCAAAAAGAGATATTACATTGTTTTCACAAAATGTTTTCCGATGACGAACTCGCGTCGACACGCCTATTATTTCCGCGCTATTATAGACCACTGGGATATAATTGATCGAGTGATTGTTACGCGGCGAAGTGACGCGTTTCCGGCACAGCAACGCGGACCAGAAGTGGGATTTGCAATAATCAACCAGTCGTTGTAATCCGTCGTTAATTACGCGCGGATTCAGTGGAAAATAACGCGACGTCACGCGACAGCGGGAACGATAATTATTCCGTGTTCCATCATGCACGCGTACGGCCGCGTGTCGCGCGCTCGCAGGTACGCATATGGGATGCAATGCGCGCGGGCGATCAATTATCTCGCCTGCCAGTCGTCTTACGATCTCTCTCGGCCATATATACTTGCACCGGTTCGCGATCATTATGGCTTATCTCTCTCTCTCTCTCTACTTGCGACAACGCGCGGCAATGTCATCCGGACATCTACGTAGCTTGGCAGGCACGAGAGATAGACGCGGATCGTGATTGTGTTGAGTGGCAGTTGCAAGAGAAAAAAAAAACGCAACAAGTTTAATTAAACTTTTATAAAAAAAGAGGAAAACTGTTTCATAAATTTTTTAAACTTTTTTCCCTCCCTCTCTTTAACACTAGAACGACTAGAGTTGAGATTTTTATAATTTATTTCACACTCGTTCTTTGTCCGTTAAAATAAAACTATACTCAGAACATTTCTTGCAAATTCCGAGATCCGGTTATATTTCGACGGATTTTTGGTAGTTCCCCGAGTGTTAGACAAATATTTGAGAAATATTCTCTCCTGTTCCCACCTGAGAGTGTGTATATCTTTTTATTCGTACATTGTTTCGAGCGCGTTTCAAACGTCACTTTCTCACACGCGGAATCTCTTTAAATCCGTCATTCGCAGCTGTAACGTATTTTCCATAGGTACAATCAAACCGGGGAGAAGAAGGGGAGATGGTTGTTTCTCGCGAGAAACGCGAAACGCGTTTCTTCAACATTTCCAAGATAATGGAACCGAGGCAATACAAAAAAAGTAGAACGTCAATGGCGGCGCATGCACGTATGCAATTGTACATTGGCGTATATTATGTATTGTATGTAATTGCATACATTCTGTACTGTGTACACGCGCTACTATACATAATGCGATACATTATATATGCGAGAGAGAGGAGAGGAGAAAGACCCGCTAATTGTTCGACGACCGCAGTTCGTATCGGCATCGTATTGTGCGTTTACGAAGGCCAATAAAAACACGCGCTCCCGCTCTAACGAGTAATTTTGGTAGCAAACGAAACACACAAGTGCGCGCACCGCGACGGTGCTTTAATATAACACAATCACGTCGTAGCGAATATTGAAGTTCCTTCTCGCGTTGGCAAACAACGACGGTGCAAGTGAATATTCAGGCTGCCGCGCGAAATCTGAATGTCGCGACCCCTTTCCTCGCTCCCATCCCTCTAAACTTGAAACCGCCCGTTTCCGCTTGTAGGCGAACATTTTCGCGCAAAAAAATCGCGAAAGAATCGCGCGTTAATTCAATACCGGAGGGAATGTTATCGGCCGAACTTTCGGCCAACTGCAATTTCCGAGACACTCTCATCCTCGTCGCGTTGTACACACCAACTTTCGCGTGCCGCGCTCCCTTTTCCTCGGACCTTCATTCCCAAGTTTCGCGCGCGGCTTTTCACAGTCGGCATGGCGGAAAAAGAGCACAAGAGAAGGTCGCTGCCATCTTCGAGATTTAGTGAAGGACCGCGGCGACGATATCGTCTCGCGACGAACTTATTCGTTCGAACGAGCGCGAGCGAACGGTTGAAGTTGGAGATTTTCTATCTTCTCGTGCGTTCGACGTTTACAGTTTGCCCCTCTCCCCCGAGGGGGATGCGATCGGGAGAACGGATACTACGCTGGCAATAAAGTTTTAATTGACGATGATAATTTATGATCGCGCGCGCGCGGGAAGAAGATCGAAAGGCGCGGCCGTCCCGCAAGGTTCGGCTCGGGAGAATTTCACGTGCCGATAATTCACAGTTGGAGTTCGTTAACGAGGAGTCGTCCATTAACCGCGAGAATGCTTTTAATGTAAAGCGAGCGAAGTCGTAAAGCTCTCTACTCGCGAAAACTCACCCCCATACGTAGATCAGGCCGCGCGTTCTCCTCCCTTTCCCAAGCCAACATCGCAACTTCTCGTTTCGCTCCCTTTACGATCGCGGGTTCTCCGCGAGCGGTATCGCGTCCCGCGGAATGACCGCACTACCACCAACGCTGGAAAATCACCGCCGTAATAAATGTCGAGCTCTTTCGCGGCGCACATATTCGCGTCGACCCCGTCTCTCCCTCTCTCTAAGCCGAGAGACCTCGTTTCATTTTAATCGACTTCGCAACACCGATTGAATCAAAGCGGGATTTTTCAGACGGGTGAGAAATTCGAACTTGTTGCAGATGTCAAATATGATATTCTACATCTCGTGATTGTTTTACATCTCTTGATGCGGTATTTTACTTTTTTTTATTTTTTAATACTAACAATGTGGTTTAATGGATATCTCTCATGCGTGTGAAAACGCGACCGAATGCGAGAAAGATATAAATATCAAATGTGTCGTTCGTGCGTGTGTATGTGTGTACGTGTGTCAACAATAATATATTTACCTATGAATAATATATTTGCGATTATGCACGAGAGTGTATACTCTGTGTTTCTCCTGATTAAATTTAATAACAGCTTTTATTTTTCGCTAAAATTCTTTATGCCGGTTCTAATTGCTCTGTATTAAATTCTAATTAAATTAAACGCTAATTATACGACGGATGGACGCGCGTGTCTCTCGCGAAAATGCATAATATGGTATCTGTATCGCGTAAAAGCTCGCGAGATAGAGATATATATTTTCAGGTCGTTTTGCACGTTACATTCTGTGCGTTTCGACAATTTAATCGCAAGAGGAGGAGCGCGTGTTGACCTATATTGTACGCGCGCGCGCGCGCGTTTCCCGGCTCTCCGAGTGCTGAATACTCTCCAGTTTATGGTATTTCACGCAGTAATTCGTTTAACGCAGATCAAAGTTCTACGGCGAGAGTAAGTTAGCCGGTGTGAATAAATAGTTTAGCACCGAACTGCGAATAGACGGCAGTAAATTGGGAAATCCTGGGAGAGAAAGAGCGGAGCAACAGCTATTGATAACGTTCGTGACACTCCCCATTGTTCAAATAAAATGCCCGCATATAATTTTCCACAAGCATTTTCTCAGAAAAAAAAATGCGAAGATCGCTAAAATCAATGACAATGAGTTTGCGACAGCCGTTAAGATAAATGACTGACATTTGTATTAAAGAAATAATTATTTGACTGTTTTATATTTTACAAATTTCCTTCTCGCGTAAAATTGAAATAAAATAAGTACAACCACCTTTCTTACACGACTCCGTCTTTTAATCACACGTTGCAATATTCCAAATGCAATATCCGGAATAATTGTATTCCATGTGCAATGCTGTTTATAATAGAGATTCTACTGCGCGGTCATTTGCCGTATCTCGTGCGCAACGTCGCACGATCATGTGACGTAAATCGCGAGGCCCGTTTTCGAAGCCCGGCACAGAAGGCCTTAAGCAAATTTGCCAGTTAATGGATATAAAATTTACTTTCGACTTCCGCTTATATCCTAGAACGCTCGATTAACGTAACGATTATTATAACGAACTCTCGATGCGCCCCGTCGTCCTATCTTGGGGCTCGTACTTCGTTACCTGCGCCCCTTCGGCTTACTATCGCGCCGAGTATTGTGTTGCAATTACCGAGTCTCGGGATATAACCCGGCCTTTGGGAAAAAGCCCACGGAAGATTTCTACCGGAACGAACGAGATAATCTTCGGCGAAAATATCGCGCAATTTCTTTCGCGTATATCTTATCGCCGATATAAGTACGCAGATATTCGGTTACAATTAGAGACGTGAACGGAGGACACACGATTCGCTGAAGTTTCTGATAGCAGAATTACGACTGCTCGTAAATACCCGAGTGAGAGCGTTTGAAGGTGGGGAAGAAAAAGATCTGATTAAATTTGACTTGGAAAATGGACGAGCCGATCTTCGATACTGCGACAATCCGTGTTCAAAATTGCGGACAAATATTAGAGAAATCTAAAACGATCGTTCGCGCGGAAATTAGATATTCAGTTGTATTTTCATTTAAAAAACACACAAGCCTCAGAGCAAGTCTCTCGCAGAATAATCACGGATATAAAACTAGGAAAATATAGAAAAAGATACTAAGAGAAACAATAAATGATAGAAAATGTTTAAAAAAATAAATATCGATTTATAAGGTAATGTTTTAATTGCGAACGCGCTCGAGGGAATCTAGTAATATTGAAATTTCTTTGTTTTACGAACGTTGTAATATTGTTCGACCGAGTGGCATTTAAAATAAATTTCAATTTCTACTGTTTGATCCCCGCCGCTGCTCACTCTCTATCTACCTCTCTTTTTCTTATCGGAATACTAGAGCAGTTGACGGCACTCTCATCTTGCTTTTATGTCGTACCGAACTTTTCAGACGGTCTTTTCCGTTTATTTCGGTATAAGCGTCGACGACTAGACGCGTCCCTCTGTCATATAAAGTTCTTTTAAATGATTTTTTGTTGCCTGTGAATTTTTGATCAACATTCGCATGTACATACACAATTCAATGGATAGAAAATATTGCTTGCGAACATCATCGTGAAACGTATATGTTATTTACAGTGTGTATGTTATTCAAAATTGAAACTTCCGCACATATGTATGCGCGTTTAAATATTAAATTTTACGCGAGAGAACATATAATAGCGATGTTTCTTCAATGATCTAGTAGCGCCTAGTAGTTTCTCTTTTTTTTATCAAAATAATGAAATAGAATTGTATCTACGTTCTACATACCCGTGTGTATCACCATATAATATATCTGCCGTCGGCCGTCGGCCGTCGGCACCGCCATATTTCGATGAGCCGCGGGACAGTCTTGTTTTAACGCTTCCGACGTCGAGGTTGTCGATGAAACTCATTATTGAAACACTGCCATAGACGAATTATACTTCGGTACAACCAAGCAAACGTGAATTCTCGAACAGTTTCGAAGCACAACACCACTGTTTCACACAACAACACGTCGCGCGATTTCGACCTTCTTCCGACGGAAGGTCGAAAAACCAACGGCGAATAACACGCCGAAAAATAACGATCGAAATAATCGAAATCACTTTTCTCTAATTTTCTAGAAGCACAACGACGCGTTCTATAACACGTATAGATCAATATTCCGACCAATAAAGCCGGATTGAGTGAAATATCGCGTACGTGTCACGATCCGACGGGGTAAAATGGCGGACTGAAAGTCTACACGCAGACGAATGCCATAGACGAAGTATACTTCAGTACAACGAAGCAAACGTGAATTTTCGAACAGTTTCGAAGCACAACACTGTACTCGCACAACACGTCGTGCGACCCCGACCTTCTTCCGACGGAAGGTCGAAAAACCAACGGCGAATAACACGCCGAAAAATAACGATCGAAAT
>QVOA01021265.1:0-20293 GCA_014825685.1 Pseudomyrmex cubaensis
AAGATAGACACTATTATATGTGGGTGTGATAAGATGGAATGTAACATGTACATTGTATAAAAAGACCTTGATAAAATATTTTATATTCATTTATTGTAATTCTCTACAAGAAAGTATTACCTAAAAAACTCTTGAGTACTATCTGCAACATTAAACTAAATATGTTTATTCATGAAGTAACAAACTAATGTGTATGTTGTATATTGTATTGTAATTTTTACTGCAAAGAATATCTATTTTAAAATAGTTTTGAATGTGTTTCCGAAATAAGAGATCTTGTAATTTTTTGGAATTAATATCAGCTAACAAATTTATGAGTAAGAATATCTTCCACAATGAAATAAATATATAATCATTACGTAAAGTTCTTTTCTACCGCGCGCGCAATTAATGTTATGCTTTTCCTTTCCCCGAGATTTCTTTTTTGAAAAGTGATCGATACTATATTAAGAATCACATTATTATTGTTTGAAATAGCGCGCGAAAAACGCACTCGCGTAATATCGAAACGATTTCAATGCAAATATCCGTCTGAGAACGTCGCGCGAATCATCCAGGCGAGAAACACGAATCCTTCGGGTTCTGACTTGATCGCGTACGTCTTGCCATTACCCGCGCAAAGGCTTTTCCTGCGGACGTCAACAGTTTTCTCCGAGGAGTGGAACGCCTTCTTTATTTTTAGAATCGTGCGCGCGCGCGAAAGAGAGAAAACGTTGACACCATGTCTGACGTAAGATGAATATATAAAGTGTCCGGAATCTCTCTTGAGAAATATTTTCAAGTGCTGAGTCTTTGACAAGATTAAGTCGAGGAATATTTAGAACGGCGCGCTATTCGTGCTCGACACACTAGAAACTGATAGAATTCTCAACGCCGTGATTAAAGGAGACAGCTCTCGTCTCCGACACACTTAACTTATCAACAAATTTATCTACATGTTTGTTTACTTGTCATAATGCTTTGTCATTTGTTAAACTTTTCTCTTTCTGCAGCACCTCATTTTGAATTTATAATTATCTTCCGCTTCGCGCGCATCTTTATCTGTTGCTCGCGTGTCGCAATCTCACATCTCTGTAAAAACTTGCATCGAGTTAATTACATTTCCCGTATTTGCAAAATTTATGTGACGGTGACTCTTTGAGGACACGCATCCATCGATAAATATAAAATCGCTTTTGCAAGACAGATTGGAAAAGGGAATGGAATATGGCGGCGAGAGGAGAAGAAGAGAAAGAAGAAGTAAGGGAGAGAGGAAGCAAAATCGTCGCTGCTCTAACGCTGATTGCGCCGGACGTTGAAAGCGCTCGGACGGGGTCTAGTAAATTAAGAACGTCGGGATTATAATTGCTGTGGATTCTCATTACGGCGAAGATAACGAGGAGTTCGTTGCTCGCTCGATTTATCGATCGACGGGGAGGCGCGACAAGGGCGGAAGATTGCGACGATATTGCGACGTTTTGTCCGAAAGTAGTCGGGCGGCGAGATGCAAGAAACTCGAGGAGCGCGGCGAAGCCGAGGAAGACGTACGAGGAGGAGTAAGCGTGCGAGATATGAGGTGGAATTCCGTGGAGCGGATAACAGGATTAGATGCGACTTCATTTAGGCTAAAGGGGATCGGGAGAAACGGAGGAAGATGTTCGCGCGGCCGTAAACTCGTCCGAGACGATCGACTTTAAAAGCAAACGAGATTCGCCTCGATCGCGCGAAAGCGCCTATCCCGGAAAAATTGACGACGAACGAAAACATTGTCGATATTAATTCTCGAACAATTCTTTGAGGAAAAACGGAACAGGATTCCGGGAAGAACGGAGTCCGCGAATTTTCGAGAAATTTAAAATTTAGATATTCCACCCACGCGGAACTACTTCGTAAACTTCGCGCGGTAAGACTCCTCGGAAAGACAGATTTATTTGAAGCGTGTATATGTATATATGCATATGTGAAGCACACAATAGCACGCGAGACAGTTAAAAGCTCTTCTCCCGCAACTTATAGCCAAAGTACGAAATGTACATTTCAACGTGTATTTCAAACTTTTCAAGTATATGTTTTTAGAAAAAAAAAAAAAAAAAAATAGAACAATGTGTTTTTTTCTTTCGAACATTTATTCGAACATTTATTTCGCGCACGGTCTCTTATCTCTGCAACTATATTATTACTGCAACTACATTACATTATTAATATAATCACAATAACATGCTTGAAACATCAATATCGCATATTGGTATCAAATTCGCAAATTAACATCGGCGTAGCATATTTTGCGGAGCTCAATTGCTGACGTCTGATATAAATTCGCGCGCGTTGGCAGGCGGTGAAACGCGAACTCGCTGAAATATTATACCGGTTTCAAATCTCGATTTAAACGAGCATTAGCGCTGCAAGCGCCACTTCGCCATTTCACCCAGTCTATATACATCGCGAACGCACACTTTTGCCAGATCGTAAACTCCATTTGCCGCTCGTTAATCAAAAATTAGAACATTGCGCGAGAATTATTATTATTATTATTATCATTTTTTTTTTTTTTTTTTTTTTTAAGAGATTACAAACTCGTGGCGTGTAATAAACAAATCTGTTACACGAATAGCGGCATTGTACGTGTGACAGGGCAGGGAATACGATAGGAAAAAAAAAGAAGGATACACATTGTGCACTTGTGTATACGCGCGCTTTTCTCTAAAATCGTTTCGTCCAAACAGGCTTTTAGCGAAACAACGCGCATGCGAATCCCTCATCGTCGAGGCTTTCTCTCTCTCTCTCTCTATCGCGTGCGTTACTTGGCGTTTCGCTATTTACTCAGACGGAAGCTATTCACGGGAAAATTTGTCGGATGAGACGGCGGCGCACTATGCCGGAGAGATGCACAATGCGCGCTCCGCGTGCCGAATGCAAAACACGGGCCCCGCGCGACAAGGGTGACTCGGTGCATTCCTACTAATTGGCTCCTTCATGCCGCGTCGCGACGTATCTCTCGTCTCTCGTTCCTCCTTCCCTTTGTACATGTATATCCTTCCTTCGCTTTTCTAATACATGGGAATAAAAGACGCGCAGGAATAGTTTGGAGGATTTCTTGTTTCGGAAGAAAAATTTTTCTTCGACAAACTTTCTTTCGCAATTGTTGAATTATTTATCGGTAGATTAGTGTTAGTTCCGTCATTCTTTTTATTTCTCGTCTACTCGACGCGTTTTCGCGATCGTATTTTTATTACGTGTTTAACTCTCTCTCTCTCGCGCGCGCGCGCGAACGAGATATTGACGCGGGAGATAAATCTAATCCGAACAAGGATCCAATTTGATTCCTCTCTCTTTCCTGCGAAAGAGAAGCAAGCGCGGACGAGCAGAAAGACACGTCGTACGTAACAGAGATCCGGTGTTCATCTCCCGCGCGTGCCTCTCGTTTACTTTTCCGGCTCTCTCTCTCTCTCTCTCTATCGCGAAACTCGAGAGAGATCTCTCATCGGCGCCCGGAAATAGATTTCGATCACGGAAGAGCGTCAACCTCTCCACGCGGGTCCCAGATGGTATCGCCGTGAGCGAGAAATATAAGTGGCGCTACCACGGAAACGTGATAATTGAATTGCGGTGCGAGGTAGGACGGTAAAAGGGGGTGCGAAAGGCCGCCGCAATAGGAGGCGTATCTACGTGTGAAAATATGTATACGATTGTTTTTTCCGAGATGAATTTCGCAGAAATTACGACGTGTCGCGAGCGCGCGTGTGTATATAAACGCGAAATTTACGACACTGACAAAATAATTAACTCCTCCCGGGAGGAAGTTTCAGCCCCTTCATTAGTCAAACTTATCGGAAGACAGAAATCAAACCCGAAAAGTGTAATGTCAACCCCCGCTGCGTTCGGGTGTAATCAATTTTAACCCTCCGTCTGCATAATGGGGACTACAGTCCCCAGAGAAAATGTCTTTGTTCAATTTCTACCTTCGAATTTTTATTTTTTTTCTGCAAAAGGGTTTCAATGTTTCGCTCAAGTGTCGCTTCTGCATCAAAGCAGAGACCTTGTAAAGTATCTCAGAAGTTTCTAAGATTTTTTTAAAAGCCCACAACAGTAAGAAAACAGAATCTCTCAGACCCGGTTAAACGCAGACGGCGTTAGTAAAAAAAAAAAAAAAAAACCACAGACGGAGAGTTAATTTTGCGTGGTTGTTCTCTCCCTCGTTGTTTGACGTTTTCGCTTTTGTATCGTTTCTAATTCTATTCTACGGCATGTACGAAGTTCCTGCGCGTGTACATAAACGGCTTTCAACCACGCTCGTCGATATATAACATATATATATATATATTATACAAGTCATTCAATCAAGTGGTGGTATAGCGACACGTTGATTGACCCATAATCACGCAAATTTACTGCACGGAGCAGTAGTTGGAGTTTAGTTTTATTGCCGGAATTATAACGTCGATAGGTTCGCGGGAAAACCGCGCTTCGAAAACTCTGCGAAGTCTCTCGAGGGCGCGTTTTGTCTGTACGACAAATTCCATCCATCTCGTCGAGCCGATCAAGCTTTTCCTCTCCCCCGCCCCTTAGTTAAGGACTTGGAAACTAGCGAAGTTAGTGGAGAGAGAAAGAGAGAGAGGCTTCTCCTCTCCCTCTCGTCGCGTAATGGCAGCCGCGCCGAACATCGCGGAATTCAAGTGCGCGCACGGAGAACTTCCGGCGTGTGACACGCGAGTGTGTGCGCGAGAGCCCGCGCTTTGCTCCCGGGACAACGTACATATTTTATTAAATCCTCCCGCGGCTGTACATCCTCGGCGCCGTGGTAAGGAAGTCGTTGGAAGGTAGAACGACGAGTACGTTTAAGACTTCTCTCTCTCTTTCCCTCCTCTCCCTTTCTATCTTAATATATATATATATATATATATGTATATATGTCTGGATACCCGAGGCTTGTTCTTACAAACACACTTGGTTTAGTTGGGTATACTAGGGCCTAGAAGTTGTGTTGTTTAAGTAGCTTGCTACTACTTGGACTACAACCTTAAGCTGTATACCTGGCGAAGCACCTCCGAATTTCGAGAGAGAGAGAGAGAGAGAGCCCTGAGATGAAGCTCGTTAAATGTCCCAAAGCCTTGTTGTGAATGGAGCATTTTCACGTTTCACGCGAACGGATAAAATTATTCATCAACACCGTAATACGCATTTTACTCCCGATTGTTATTTCTAAGGTTTCGTTCAAATAAACACACGTTTAATTAGTCTCGAACGAGAGAATGTTAAAACTTTTCTCTCGGCGATTTTCGAGAAGTTCTGTAATTCCGTCTCTATTAACGTTGTGCAAAAGGGCGCGCGAAAGCTAGTCGCGTCGGAGATCAAGCGAGAGGGAGGGAAATACACTTGAAGTAGAAAAAAAAAAAAAAAGAGGTAAAAGATTCTGTTCCTGTGAAGGAGAACAACTGGCGGACGTTCGCCGACAATATCCGTAATGACTATCGAGAGAAGTTACACTGGTTCTCATGAATTTCAGATTCTTGCGATTTGTATTCCGGAATATATATATATATGTACTTTTCCCATCCCTCCCCCCTTGTCCTCCTCAAGTTCCCTAAGTGAAACAAACAGCACGATTAATTCAGCGCATCGGGATTCCCCGATGTAACCGAGTGAAGACGCCGATTTATCCGGTCGGCGGAAATAAAGGAGATGCGTTTTCTCGAACTAGCGATTCGCGATGTCGTTACACACAGGTTGTGAGAGAAGAGGCGAAAGAAAGCGAGAGGGAAAGAAACAAGAAAGAGAGAGAGAGAGAGAACAGTTGAGAGAGGAGCAATTTTGCCACTCAACCCGCTCGCCGATGCGATCGATTAAGTCAGCACGGCTGGAGTGCATTACGACGCTCCGGTGTCATAATTCGTTGGCAATTTTATCGGGAACGATCGAGTGTGTGTCGACAAATTGCATCATCGATCCAACCTTTCCTCCTCTCGGCTCTCGCGCCTCATTTCATCCTAATTTCGATTTGTCCTCGCGCCTCGAGTTGCCGCACGAGAGAAACACCGCGAAAACTGCTCGAATTCTACGAGACGTTTTTTTCTTCCAATTTTTTTTTTTTTTTTTGGTTTGCTTCGAAAAGTGTCACGGCGACAAAATAACGACGACATCCGTTTTTTTTTTTTTAAGCAAAATTCGCGTCTAAAATATTCCCGACACGACGCGTTCCGATTCACGAGATGAACTTAATGATTTCATAGCGAGTTCGTCCGCTTCTGAATTATTCAGACTCACAATTAAAGCCTCTTGTGTGTAGTGACGTATATCAGGAGATATACGTTTTGCGACGCGAGATATTACGCGATTATTATGTCGAATATTCGCGTCGTAATCGACCGTCTTTGAGCGTTTAATGTTTGTAGTATGTAAACTGCAGCTAAGTAATAAATTCTCTGACTTTCTCTCCTTCGACAACCTCTCCGAGGAATCAAAAACAACTTAACGTTTCTCTGCCGAGTGCCTTTCAGAGTTTCACACAGTTAATATTTGGTCTAGTCGTATCGACTCGTGTGTCATTAACGTAATTAAGCTTCGACGACGTTCTTTTTATTATACACCAAGCCCTCCCTCTGGTCTCCTTAATACGTGGATCGCGTGACGTCGACGCGAAGATACAAATCGTGCGTAACGACATAAATAAGTACACGACATAGGATAGTTCATAAGCCAATCGCGAAGTGAAGCGTTAAACGCTCGGAATAACATCCATCGTTCGGGGAACGAAGCTTGTTTATGCGCTGCCGGAACATTGACGTGTTTTCCAGAGATATGGACGTTTAACGCAACAATCTCTATCTCCCGTCCCGATCCTCGGTGGCGTGTAAGCGACGTGGCGAAGACGACGACGACGACGACGTTCACGCGTCGCTTCGCTTTTATACGATATTCGCGCTATTTCGGGAGAGAGGCGTCGTCTTCGAGGGTGGTGTGTGCTCGATGACGCGAACGAGACGACAGGCGCGCGTTTTCCGCTCTTTCTTCAATCACGATCGACCGAGAATAACGCGCTAACGCTCGGGAATCGATACGCGCAAGTGCCGCGTATATAAGGGACAGGCGGAACACAACGTTTCATTGTTGCACCGTCTGGCAGTTTGCGCGGTATCGATCATCCCGCAGACTGGCACAAACTCCCGAGGTGTCTCTCCTCGTCATCGCTAAACACGGCTCGACTGACGTGGAGTTTACTCAGCTCTCCGCCTCTCCATATGTACGAAATTACCGGAACACTCTCCGGTGATGAACGACGGACCGTTTCGGCTTCTTCTTCTCTCTGTTTCTCTCTCTCTCTCTTTCTTTCTTGAAGATTCTAAGATCGTTTTTCTTTCGAGAGATTTTTTTTTTTTAAAGAATTGCAGAAAATTTATTTCAGAAATCAGAGCTCCGATAAAATCTCTTTAAATATCACCTCGAGATGTAATACGATGAGATTTTAATTGCGATTTAAAAAACCGATTGAATTATTCAACGCGTTTGACAATCCAATAAGGTCTAATGTGTGTGGTTTTTGCTTTTTCATATTTAAACACCCGAGTCGCGAAGAAACCGAAGACACACTTACTATTTCTGCTTCGTTCGAAGACGCGCGCGCTACTTGCTTTTAGTACATTTCTGTTAACGCGAAAGACAAACCTCACACGTGACACGTGTATCGCCGACATTTGAGTTTATGTCCACGTTTACCCATTATGTAAATGTCTTTAACGATCGTCTTTCAGCGACAGGTAACGCGCAATATCCCCTCTTCGCACATTCAGCTAGTACATGTCACTCCGTGTGTATATTACCGTGTGCATCTGTAATGCACAAAGGCGGATAACGTGTACATATATATATATGTATGTATATATTATATATATATATATGTATGCGTATCTAAGTTCAACGTCCGATACAGATTGTGACATAATTCGCCGCGACTATAATTCGAGTTTCGCATTCCTCCCTCGACGATCCAATCTATCGGATTCGAATAATCGATCGCTCGCAATAGATTTCTCTTCGCGTGTCCCACGCGCAAAACGCGACGCACCTCTCTACGCCCGCTCTTTTCTCTCCCATTTTGGTTTTCTCGTCTTTTATTTTCCGACGTTGCGGCGAGATTTTTCTTCCGGAGCGACGTTCCGTTCGAAGTTTCGCGTTATTTTCCCGGAGCGAAGCCCGGAAAATTCAACCGAGTCCCGGACGTCGTTCGCACGAGCGCGTCCCGTACCCACTCTTGCGTTTTTCTTTTTTTTTTCTTTTACGCTTTTTTTCGTTTCTTAATCAATTCCGATACCGACAGGTTACCGCGTTGTTCGCTTCGATTGTTCGGAAAGCGCGTCTCGCTCAGACAATTGAATTTTCTTGGCCTCTGTCGCCAAGAGTGTCACTCGCCAATTAAAGATTACAGACACATCTGGACACGTCAAAATAAATTGACGTAATAAACAATTGCAATTAGAGACTTGTTTTGCATGCGAAACAAGTCAAATCCCGAACGATTCGTTCAAGCGCGTTATTTCAGCACCCGGAGGTGTTGAACGAGTATTGTAAAATGTTCGACCTGCGTTCCCACAGGTTTTGCGACACTGACGTAAATTTCACGAGATTCGCGCGTCGCTCGTCGAGAAACGTTTCGTAACGCGCGTAACTCTACGCGAACTTTCGCGGCTACCGAGTAACGTCCCACGATTTGCGGATTCTTCTGCCGGCGATTATTATTATTAGCCTGCCACGCGAAGTACAACGACCGTCGTCCCACTTACGCTGAGTGGACCTCGTAACACTGAGGAGATACGGTCGAGAGATGATGTCCCGTGATTGGCGTGCGCATCTTGCGCTCGTCCTTAGGTGAGACGTTGCGTAATGCGTGTGGTGTGTAGCGGAAAATGGGATGCAACATTCTCCGCGAAAAAGGTATTGCAATTAGTAATTCGTTACCTAAAACGTTTGCGGTATTGCGAAACGTAAATTTTATTTTTGAGCGGGGTATAGGGTAGGTGTGTAATTAAAGATAGCGCGAACGGGAATTAATTTTTGTTCACGTTTTTTTAAACAGAAGAATTAGTTTTTGTTCGAAAATACCTCGCGTTTTACAGTGAAAAGTTTTTCCTTTGCAAAGGAAAAAATTTGAAAAAATATCGTAGAAAATATGTCATAGTAAATGTCTGGCATTTAGATCGAAAAATATTCTTTTCGAATATAAAATACTTAATAAAACGAACTCAAATAAAATTATTTTTCTATGAGATATTTCTTGAAGCATTGAGGCATATACAAAGTACAACATTACAGTCGGGACATTAAAATCTCGATTTTTTTTTAAACCTCTTAAAGTACAAGGTATAATTTCTGGTTACATTGGCTCTTAAAAAAATGATAATGACGTAAAACGTAATGCTAAGTAGAGATTAATTTTTCAAGCTCCATGACGAAAAATGTCGTCACGCCCAGTTGAGAGATTACGACAGATATTTACACGTTTCGTTCTATATTTCTAATTTTAAATAAATTTTAATTAAACAATTTAATTCGAATTTACAAATATAAACAATTGTCGATCGTTCTTGGACGTTTGATTTTCTAAAGAAAAAAATGAGATCAAAGATATGAGAGTTAACTGCCGCAACGAGAGTGTGCTCGAATGGTAGGCCGGTCAGCGTCCTCGATCGTTCATGCACTGTCACCCCGTGTCAGCAAATATGTGTTACACGAAACGCACACTCGCGCTACCGCGATTACAATCGCGAATGATGACGCGCCCTCGACGCTAACCGCGACAAGCGGGACAATCGCGAATCGATTTGTAACCGGAAGAACAAAATAAACGATACGTACACACGATATGAGCTACATGTTGCTCACTATTCCGCGATAAACAGAGAGCGGGGAGGTAAACAAGTAAATGAAATTTAAATTTTATGGAAAAATATGCACAGCATAATGAGATACGCGACAGTTCAAATTTCAACTAAGTGCGCATTCACGTGCGCTAATAAATTTAATTAGATGACAAATTCGCGTGGAGAAATTTGTCCATGTGTCTTCCATTGCAATAAAATTTCCACACACGGGGATGTGTGTTTTACGATTTTATGACAGGATCATAACTTCGTGAAGTCATTAATGTTTGTTCGCAATTGAGAATGTTAACTGTGACAAACATTATAAAATACAATTCGTCGTATTGTATCGAACGTGGTGTAGAAAGTTATTATTTTAAATTTTAATTATATACGTAGTAAAAGCAAGCGACACATGTGCGCGTCGAGCACGCGCGCGCAATATCATATATTACATTTCACCAGAGAGTTTAATTAATATTTAAAATAATTGGATGCTTTCTGGAGTATATAGTTTTTTTAAATAAAAAAAAAGAAGTTTTTTAAATATCGCAAGTAACAAATGTATGATGGAATTACGGCGACAATGTCGATCCGAATAAATTTTTTCTTTATATTATCGTCTCTACATTCTATTGCTGCATGAAAGTATATTTTCGTCTTTTTGTTCTAATTCTTAAAAATATATGTCGAATATTTTTATTTTTTCAAAAAGAAAAAACTCAATACTCCTGCAGTTTACTTAACTTCTGTCTGACATAATTTTTCTTCTTTTTTATACGCGTCAATAATGTCAACATACTTGATTTACTCTTGCACATCGTATCTTTCTAACGTCGCAATAATCAAATCGACCGATACTGTGAATAATTCATTTACTTGTCATTTTATAGTCGACGGATATATCGGCGTAATGAGCGAGAATAGAATCGCACAGTTCAACGTGACGATCACCGCGGGGGAGGAAAGGGGGGACGAAGTGAATCTAATCTTCCCCGTTGAAGTAACGTCCTCGACGGTGCAACAACGTCGAAACGATCCTCCCGACGTGTTCGCGCATCTCCGAGCGAGATGTTTTGCGAGCTCCGAGTCGTGTGGCGCAGTGAAAACCGGGGAAGGCCCCCGTAATCCCGTTGATTAACAATCCGACGGATGTTCGCGTCGAGTCTCTCTCTCTCTCGCGCTCGCACGAGAGTTCCGGGACGAGTAAACGCGCCGCATCGCGCACCACTACTCGAGAAGGATGATGCTCTCGCAGTGGATTTTTACGGTCGTAAGCCGAGCGAAGGGAAGAGAAGAGGGAGAGCCCAGGTTCTGTATCCGGTCGCTCCAATTTGCGTAGTTTTATCGCTTCGTTCCGCGACCGCGCCGCAGCAAAACACGAGTAACGCAACGACGGAGCGCGTTTTGCACACCTGCATTAATTTTCTGATTCACGCGACACTTCGACGACGGCGCGCGTTCGTCGACGGGAAGTAAACACGAAATTGATGGTCCCCACCGGGGGAAGATTAGTGCGACACTGCGTCGAGATAAATTCGCGCGTTTCTCTCGCCGCAACTCGCAACGCGCAGCTGTTTTTGCGGACTCGCGTAGGAAGCGCGAAAATTCGTAGAAAAATCTCGACAAACGGACAGTTCGCAATACTAGACGTTCGTATGCCGACCGGGAAAAAAAGTGGACATGATGAAACGAGAAACCTGTCTTGAATACCCAAAGGGCGGCTCTCGCGGTTAGCGCACATCGCACCGGTAAATAAGAAGCGCGTTTCGCGAGGAGGGAGATTCTTCGGGCGCGTTGTAACGAGAGGAAGAACGGCCTGGGCGAGAAGAAAAATAGAATAACGGGAACGAGAGGAGCAGGGCGGGAGGGAAAGACCGACGAGAACGTTCGTGCGGGAACGTTTCTTGCGCGGAAACGTCGCGCGCAGAGAGAAGTACAGAGAAAACTACAGAGAAAAGTTTCAGCGCGGGGTTGGAAAGCAAACGAGAGACGTTCCTGAAAGAACGAAGATGGCGGAGGGGAAGAAGAACGGTGTGCGGATAAGGGTTGAGGAAGAATCCCGATGATCACCGGGAGCAAAGACGAGAGAGGGGCGGGGGGGAGATGTGGGTCTAAGACGAAGTCTAAAGAAGTTCCCCCTTTTGCGGCGAGTTTTCGCGAGAAAGACGAGCGACGCAGCGCGCACCTTTGCAAACTTATTTTTCGCGCACTCTCCTTCGCGCACATTACCCGTCACGTCTCGTTGTGTCGCGTCGCCGCGGAGTCATCTCGCACCCTCTCGAGAAGCGCCACCGACCAATCTCCCCTTTTTATTAAGAACCTGCCACATTTACCCAACTGCCGAGATTTACGGTATCCTCTCCGCTTCTCTCTTTACCCCGTGCGCGAGAAATTCGCCGCCTCGGGCGGTCCGCTTCGCCACGCTCTATCTTTCTTCTCGCCGCAAACTCTCGATCGCCGCGATTTCTTTCCCGCGAGGTGAAGAAATACGTTTTTGAAAATTAAGTACAGTCGTTTTTTCGCAAGCCGATGTTTCTCGCGTAATCACGTCGCGTGCGCTGTTCCGCTCGAGAGACACGACGCGATTCCACCGCGTTTTTTTTTTTCTTTTTTTTTTAGATGTTACTCGGAACACGCGCGCTGCATGATTAACGAGCCGTAAGGACTTTAAGGAATTTAACGGCTCGAACGTTCAGCGCGCGCGCGCGCGCGAAATTATTTAGCAGCCGCGCTGATCTCGTATTCTCTCGTTTAGTTCTCGCCGTGTCTCTCTACCGTGAAACTTCGCCGACGGTTGTGACGCGATGCATTCACAAAGGGAATATCTACACGCGCTTCTCTGGCGCGCGCGCGCGAGATCGGCAGGTGCATCTCACCGGAATTCGTACGAGCGATTTCGCACAAATGGACGTCAATTGGAAGGAGAGAGCCGTGTACCTACAATCAGAAGACGACGACAGCAACGAAACGCGCCTGTCTCCCTCGCTTCGGCTCTTTTGAGCGTGTAAAAGCTACCTACACGCGGAGGAGTTAGTGTGACGTACGAAATCTATCGAAATCCCGTTTCCTTTCTTTGTCTGTCAGCCATCTGTTTCTTCAGACGATCTCCGGAGGTTTTCCACCTGGCGCATTCGGAATCGGAGCTCTTCGGGTCTGAGCGAGCGCTTGAAAGATTCACGTCCACGTTGATTGACATCAACGAAGCCGTAGAAGCCGCTTAGCGAATTCGCGACGTTTGCCCCGGCGAAAACGAGGGAGCTCTAATTTAAGCAGAGAAAAGAGTAAAAAAAAAAAAAAAAATGAAAGGGTAGTCAAGAGACGGAAGCTCCACCGTGCTAAGAGAAACGAGTTGGTTCTTTTTTTTTTTTTATCTCTCTCTCTCTCTTTCTCTCTCTCTTTACTTATTCCTCTTCCGCGAAGCGAGAAGAAGACGGGATGAAAATGCGCTGTGGAAACTCACCTTCGGATCCGTTCGTTCGTCGGAACTTGTCGCACAAAGAAACTCCCGCGAGTGTTCATTCCGCCGAGAGAATTTAATGCGCGTTCGGCCGCAATTAAATACGCGGATTGATTGCCGCGCGACTTGCCGCACGCGAAATCAAATCAATCTCGTCGTCGTTGAACCCCTCGTTTCTGATTACTTATTTGTCCCGATAAAAACGCGAGATGGAGAAGGGGAAACGCGTCAAGAACAACGCGTAGAACCTTACACGGAACAATGCCCCGTGCGCTGCGGCACGACGCCTCCAGAGAAGACGGTGCACAAAGGGAAACTATCTCTCGTCCCGGGCGTCTATCAAGGCGCGGTGACCCGCTTAACTACCTTTTAACCCTTCCCTCAATGGACCGACGACGAGGGCGATGGCAGCTTTATTGACGCTCGACCTTGAAAATTAATTCCGGCAAACGGCGCCGGGGGTGCTTGACGAAGAGAGCGATTCTCTCTTCCTTTTCAACCTCCCCTTTTCTTCTCCCTTTCTCCTCTCTTTTTTCTCGAACACCATCTCGACTTCTGATGCTTGCACCGCCGCCGCCGCCGCTGCGCCGCTTTCGTTTGGCGGTGGCGCGACTCTCCCGCGGGACTCGCGCCACCGCAAAAGGAATTCGCCCGGGTATTTATTCACGGCGAGAAATTTAATCCGGAGTTCCCGGCGTAATAACCACCCTGTCGCGCACCAGGAATAACAATCGAGTTCGCGGCGGCGCGTCTCGCCTGCGAATTAATTTTCGCCGGCGGCGTAACTGCGAGAAGTTACGAGGGCACGTCGCGCCACACTAGCAGCTCGGGATATAATCATTGGCATCCTTGATCTCTCGGATATCGCGCCATTCGCGAGTGCTTCACGTAAGGTCGGTCGATCCCGCCTCGCGTTAATTTCCGCGATGCGATCTTACGATCGTAAAGTTTAAACTCGAAATGTACATAGCATGCGAGTTTAATCGCGCAATCTATACGAGTTTCAGATAAAGCGAGCAAGGAGATTTTTATTTTAATAATATAACATAAATTTCCCTCTATATGTGACTTTTAATTATCCGAAATAGAAAGGGGGATGATAACAACGACGTGTTATATGATATCAAATTTGTTGAATATGTGCGAATACCTACGGGAAATTATTATTACATTAATTTGTAAACATGAAATTAGTGTTAATTCGGGCCGAACTGAACTGTCAATTTGTAAACATTTAATTGCAAATCTATTGGCGAAATATCGATGTCACAAATGTGATATTATAATTTCTATTGTAATTTCTATTTTAATTATCCGAGAAAAGAGAGCAATTTTGTCGAATGTATATTATATCACACCACGTTTGATTGACGACAGTTGTGTAACAATAGCCGTCACATCGACGAGCGATTCTTAAATTTTTTTGCAACACAAAAGAATTAATGAGGGGAAAAAAACGCGACGAGACACGCATTATCTCGAAGCTTTCCGCCGCGATGTTTATCGATTGCTGTTTATTTTTTCTTTTCTTTTTATTTTATTTTTTTAATTAAGCATCAGTTTTTCTTTTCTTCGTAAGGATTTAGCGATACATCTTAGCGTTTAGTAGCGGCTTAAGAAAAGCCGCTTAAATGTCACCGGCTTTTCCCTTATTTCCTCAAGTATCTTCCTGCTTCGCGAACTTTTGATCTCGAAATGCTTCCCGGAGTGCTTTTGTCCCCGGAACCGGTCTCGAAAATTACGAGGCAACGCAAGACAATGACGGCTTCTTTCGGGCGCATCGAAGTTTCCAATTCAATACCGCAAGAAACTTCTTCCGCGCGCAGTTCTCCGCAGTTACGAGTTTAACTGAGATCGTTAATACACGTGTAGTGCTCGCGGATAGATAGGTAAAGTGCTGCGGTCCATCTTTTCGACAAACTTCTAAGCAAATTTTTCTCTCGCGCAAGTTCAATAAAAAAAATTACTTTGATTATTTATTTTCTCAAGAAGCTGGAAATAATATGTTCAAAGTGAATGTTCGCTGTCTAATCGCTGCAAATCGAGGGTGAGAATTGACGAGCGAACTTCACGTTCTCCAACTTTCACTTTTACCGTGTCACGAGGCAAACTCCTTCTTGTTTGTCTCGTCAGCGGAATCGCGAAACTAACTACGCACCCTTCTCGCTCGCGAGAACGTCGCAACGTCGTCGGGGAGGAGGGTTTCCCTTGCGATAACGTTAAATTAAATTACACGCTAGTCCGCGCTCCCACGCAGTCACGACGGCACACTTGGCACCAAGTGCCGGCCATGCATAATGCATACGGTATTTTGCGATGTTCGGATGCGAACCCTTCGCCGCCTCCACTTCGCCCTAGCTGCTACGAATTCTCGCGGCGTGCCGCGTCGACTTACGACATTCGTGGAGGGACAACCGAGGAGAATGGGGAGTCCCTCATCGCACTATGAATTTCGAGTGAGAGCTTCTTCTCCCCTCCCCCTCTTCCCTCAACACTTGCTAATAGAACCGCAAATATCGACGATCTCGAGGGAGGTATGAAAATCCCGTTTCCACAGGGGGGAACGAAATGTACCGGATAAGCACTTTACCCCGTCATCAAGACACTCGTCTTCCGGTGAATCGAAATGCGCACGTGTGTAATCTTCAGATCGCTTACACGTAGTTCGTCGTTCGAACTGGCGAATGTCGCGCGCCATATAAAGAATCCGATAAAAGAGTTAAACCAGCAATCAAATTTATTTTAAATTTTAACATTTAATACTCTTGCGAAATCGCTGTTTTTAGTCACTCACTCTTTGGTCTCAGAGCTCGTTATTATTTTACGCGAGATTTTTCAGCGCGAGTCAATACGAAATGAGAATCTTCTAGAATTCTGATGAGATTAAACGATAGTAAACGATGTATGAGAGATAATAAATGTTTGATTTTTAAACGCAAATATTATTCATAATGTCGAAGAGAGAGCGGATCGCTGTATACCACATTTTATTCAAAAGAACTATACATTTTTTTTATGCGCGAGAACTTCGAAAATATTTATATTTCATCCGTTTTCTATTTGAGAGCAATTAAAAAAATCGGCGAATAATTGATGCGACACATATCCACTCTAACTTCGATAATTTATTCCATTTTTCCTTTACATCGTACTTAATTAACGTAACCTCAATCCACGTATATTTTAATTAATTCCGTTTCTTCGTTAATTCGCGCGAAGAAAGAACTTTTTATCGTGTCGCCGATATCTCGCGACGTCTCTCCGGTTTGTTACACGTCGCCGGTCAAATATTGGTATCTCTCCGTGAGCAAAGTTTCGACGGTTTCACATTCGGGCCACGTTTTTGATGGTAACTTCCTTCCGTTTGCCATTCGCGGTTATATCTGAATAAATAAATTTCGTCGAAATTCGCGTGTATACACGCGCGCGCGCGCGCGACTTTGAGACCGATAGGTTATCGCAACCTATTTATCTCCGCTTCCTCCTATATCCCAACTATGTTCGCGGTTTTATATTTTTTCCTTTTTTTTTTTCCTCCTCCTTTCTCTTCTCCTCGGTGTGTAAAACACACATTGTATTTACTTGCTAACCTCGTCGCTTGTGTGCGGAAGGAAGTGTAAGCGCGCTTCGTGAACTACGAAGCAAAGCTTTGTGCACGACGACGGCGCATTTGAAATAATATGACGGGGCGCGACGTGTTTTAGAGGCGAAGTGGATCAAACTCGTAATTTCTATAGGGAATCCCGCCTCGAGTATGAAAATGCATGCAAAGCGGTGCTCGTAAATTATGGACGTGGTCCACTTTTGCTCCTCCTCCCTTCCCCCCGTTACTTTAGATTTAAGCCAGATTTGTGCAAGACCGTGTTAATGTAAACTATCACAAAGTGCTTTCCGGCTTCTGCTGTAACCACCGCAGCCAAACGGTGCAACGGTTGTTCAACAGTATCTGTATTGAATTACCGAATGATTTTGAGCGATTTAACTCTCTCCGTTTTTGCTGTACTTGCAAAATGAACACGTCTCTGTTAAACATAACTTTTAATGAAAAAAAATAGTGAAGTTCTTTCGCGCAAAATTTTTCAAACTTTTTTTTGCTCGAAAAATCCGTGCGCGAACTCGCAGACTCGGTAACGGTCTTCCTTTACAACCCCCGAAGTTTATTATTGTCCCACGGCATTTTGTTTCTGTGTTACGCGCGTACGAAAAACAACGACGCGCGTTGTCGCGCGTGCGAACGCAACATAACCGTACGGTTTGTACGTTATGGAACCGCCGTAACGCGCCCGTAGCAGACATTATAGGGTACCCCGTAATTACAAATTCCGCTCGATTACCGTCATCAACGGCGCGTACGTGCTCGAATTTGCGATCGGATCGCCGGAATTTGCCTTTTATTCGCCCGAGCGCATTGTCAACGAGCGACACACGGTCATATTCGCGATACTGTTAGTTGCGTTTACGTACGGCGGGCGCGAGCACTACGATAATCGAGAGACTGCTACTCCCTTCGCGCGGAAATCACCGGGTAATACGTGCGCGAATTGCCAACCGGTTTGCGCGACGTTTGTGCGCTGTTTGACTCTTTCGGAAGCGGAAAAGTCGCTCGGAGAAGTTGACTTTTGACAACACAAAAACTTTTGACGCAAAAATTCGTTGAAAATACTGCGATTAATTAATTTCATTGAGTGAGCTTGGTTTTTTTTGTTTTTCAATTTTAATCTTCAAGTATTTCAATTATCAAACGCGCTCGCAAATCTCCTACCTTTGTTGTCGAGAAGCGCGTTTCTATTTCACGGAAAAGAATTTCCGTCAATCGCCGGAAGTAATGAATCTCTAATCGTAATTCCCGAGCGATACGCGCGACGTCTCTCGGACTTTCTTCTCTCGTGAAGAGATCTCTTCGGATTCTCTTCTCTTCGATCGCTAACCAATAGCTACGATAAAACCGGGAGCTACATTGGGGTAGAAGAGACGCGGTGAATGAACGCGCGCGGGGGACGGTGCGGGTGTGAGTTCGCAGGCGAGGTATCTGTCGCGGTAATTCCATTACCGTGAAAGTCGACGGTCTTTCTTCCAGTTCCTCTTCCACGTGAGGGACAAAAGTCGAAGCGGATAGAACAACGGACGGAGGAAACGAGTCGCGGAAGACTAAACCGGCCGATTGCGGATCTTTGATCGAAAGTTCGAGTCACAATCTTCCTTCCTCCTTTTCACGCTTGCCCCCTTCCCTCTTTCGGTCCGACTTCATTGCCCTCTTTCCACTCAGTTCCACCGTCGTACGTGCACAGTTGCGTTTTGGCTTCTTCCCTTCCTTCTCTTCCCTTTCGGATGCAATCCCTCGGCGGCTACGCGCGCCCAAGCAAGTTTCGCGTAAACTCAATTTTCGCCGTGAGAGAGACTTTTCGGTCGGATTCCTCGTCGCCGTTCGGCAAGCCGTGACGGGAATCCTTCCCCCGATCGCCGGGATTTAGCATAATTCGAGACAAGTGCAACTTCGGCTCGCGCGACGCTCTTGCGAGATCTTGCCTTTTCTTCCTGTCTTTTTTTTTTTTTTTGTTCGTCGTGTTCGATAGAGAAGAGAAGGAGCCGCGGGCGGAACATTCTTGCGCAGATTCTCAAATCGATTCTTGTAAATTCAACAAAACGCGATAAAATTTTTTTTTCTTTTTTTACATTTTACCTTCGTTCAGTTCGGAAAAACGTGAATACCACGAGTGGATTCGTAACTCGCTCTCCGATTGGATGTGTATATTGTAGAAGCTTAAAGAGCGCGCCCCTCGATTTCGACAAGTATTTGCCGAGCTTTTTAATTTGCATTGACGGAACGGGCGCTGACTTCAGGATTAAAGAACAGCTCGCAAAGAAGGTTCGCGAAGACCTCTACGACAAAAGGAAGTCGATAACTCAGATTAAGGCGCAAAATTATGAATAATGCAAGACATACCGGGCGCGCGAAGAGAGAATAACGGAGAAGATGTAACGGACAAAACCCAAGGTGATTGTTGAGGAAAATGAATGATATTATTTTTCTTTCGCGAGAGCTCTCGGCGGCCTTTTCTTTGCGACATTAAATCGCAATCGATACGAAACTCGTAATAAAAATTTTTTCATACACCTAATGTACGCTGCCGCGTGTTTTGCCAGTTTTTCATTCCGCATCCTTTTTACAATTGCTTGACGTTCGCTCTTCCCTTGGAAAGAGAGAGAGAGAGAGAAAAAAATAGAAAAAATTAGAATTCTCATGAAAGCGCTCGATTTACGTGGAGTGTTGTAAACTCTCCTAAACAGTCTCGTTGAAAAACCTAATATTTCGAGAGATAGAGAGAGAGACACACAAGCCCTTTCGCCAGGTTACCGCCGAGCGCAATGCGCGACTGTTTAATCTGCGAGAGAGTCACGAATAATGGTCGTCCTCTTTCGACAACAACGGGAGTGAAAACACACTCACGAGTACGGGGCCACACGAGCGAGAGAGTGTGTGTGTGTGTATACGCGGGCTACTAAATTCGTCGCGAAAAACGTTGATATCTCGCGCCGCTTTCGCTCGTTACACGCGCGCGCCGTTGCGAATGGAGGTGAAACGAAATCGCGGGGGTAAGCGACGACGACGACGACGACGACGACGACGGAGCCTCCGGGGATATGCGCGCGAATAATACCCGCGGGCCCATAAACCCCGGGGGCCGCGAAAGAAGATTAAAATCGTAACTATACGCCGCGCGGCGGTTGCGCATCCGAGAAGGCTATGTTCCAACCCCTCCTCGCCGCACCCCCCGTTGCACTCGCGCCGTGGCGAACAGAGGTGGCGAAAAACTCTTCCCGGACTCTCTTTCCCTCTCGTCTCCCACCGACGACGTTTTCTTATTTCGGAGGCAGGGCGACCCTCAAGGTAGTCGCGAATAATGCGAGTAAAAATGCCGGCGTCGTGTTTACGGGATCCGGGGAAGCACATAAGGCGGTCTCTTCTCTCACTACTTTACAAAAAAAAAAAAAAAAAAAAAAA